>ML410477.1:0-38079 GCA_005239525.1 Nicotiana knightiana
AACTTATCTCACATCTTCTTGTAGCCGAGCAACATAATGGGCTATTAATGAAAAACCATAAAATCTGACCAACTGGTTCTTGTCCATTCCCTGAAGTGAATGAGACGAACTTCCACCAAGCTAAGCATGGAAGAGGTCGTGGCCCCAGCCGTGGTCATGGCCGTGGTCGGGGAAGAAAATCTAATCATGGTAATAATAATGCACCAAAGAACCCTCCTAACCACCAGCAATGGAAAAGGAAGGAACAAAAGCATGAAGCGGTACAAACAACAAATGCAGAAAATACATGCTATAGATGTGGGGGGAAAAGGGCATTGGTCACGTACCTGTCGTACGCCAAAGCACCTGTTCGAGCTTTATCAAGCCTCCTTGAAGAAGACAGACAAAAATGCTGAAGCAAATTTTATTTCTCAAGATAATTTAGACTTCATGCATTTGGATGTAGCTGATTACTTTGCACTCCCAGAAGGAGAAACAAGTCATGTAATCGCTGATGAATCTGTAGAAATGTAAATATTTTAATTTTTGTTGTTTGTAGTAGATAGTATGGTTATGTAATAGAAGTTACGTTTTGATAATAATGTTTATTATAATATATTTTGTTTATGTCATTTTGAAGAATATGGATAATCCTCAAATTATGTTTGGATCAAAGACCAATCATGAAGATATTTGTATAATTGATAGTGGCACAACTCATGTCATATTCAAAGACCAGAAATACTTTTCTTATTTGCATAAGGAAAAAGTAAATGTTTCTACAATTTCTGGTAATATAAGTTTGATTGAAGGCTCCGGAAGAGCAATTGTATTTCTGTCTAAGGGAACAAAACTTATTATAAACAATGCATTATTCTCCTCCAAGTCACGAAGAAACTTGTTGAGTTTTATAGATATCCGCCGAAATGGATATCATGTTGAGACAATAGATGAAATGAATGAGGAATATTTTTTATTAGAAAGAATATTTCTGGCCAGAAATGCATTGTAGAAAAGTTACCAACTTTATCTTATGGCTTATACTATTCAAAGATCAGTGCAGTTGAAGCACACTCTATCGTAAACCAGAAGTTTACTAATTCAAATACTTTTGAGCTTTGGTATGGTCGTTTGGGCCATCCTAGATCAATAATGATGAGACGAATTATTGAAAATTCAAGTGGACATCCACTAAAGAACCTGAAGATTCTTATAAATGATGAATTTTCTTGTGATGCTTATTATCAAGGAAAAATAATAACTAGACCATCACCAATGAAGGATAGCATGGAATCCCCTACCTTTTTAGAGCGTATACATAGGGATATATGTGGACCTATTCACCCACCAAGTGGGTTGTTTAGATATTTTATGGTCCTAATATATGCATCTTCAAGATGGTNTCCTTGCAGAGTCATTTATTAAACGCCTGCAATTGATAGCAAGACCACTAATTATGAAAATAAAATTGCTCACTATTGTTTGGGGACATGCTATTTTGCATGCAACATCACTTATTCGTCTCAGACCGACACATTATAATAAATATTCTCCTTCACAATTAGTTTTTGGTCATGAACCAAATATTTTCCATCTACAAATTTTTGGATGCGCTGTATTTGTGCCAGTAGCACCACCACAGCGTAGTAAGATGGGCCTACAGAGAAGGTTAGGAATATATATTGGGTTTGAATCACCCTTTATTATTCGCTATCTTGAACCATTGACGGGATATTTATTTACTGCTCGATTTGCAGATTGTCGATTTAAATGAAACAAATTTCCCACAATTAGGGGGAGAGAAAAAAGAAATCAAAAGAGAAATTGTGTTGAAAGTTTCATCATTATCTCATTTTGATCCATGTACCCCTATATGTAATCAGGAGGTCCAGAAGATCATCCATTTACAGAATATAGCAAATCAAATGCCAGATGCATTTACTGATTTGAAAAGGATTACTAAATCACATATCCCTGCAGAGAATGTGCCTATCCAAATTGATGTCCCAGCAGGACCATCTACTAGCATGATAGCTAGTAAACCCAAAACACACCTGGAGCGTGGTAGGCATCTGGGTTCTAAGGATCGAAATCCTAGAAAAAGGAAATCGACAAATGATCAAAATAATACTATGAAGGGATCTCCTGAAGAGACCCAAGATCTGATTAGTTCTGAGATTCCTGAAGAAATCAATGAACCCGAGACTCAGGTGAGTGAGGAACTTTTAATAAGTTCTACTGGTGATGGGATTAATTTAAATCGATCTGAAATAGTGGTGGATAATATTTTTGCATATAATGTTGCACTAAACATTATGCAAGATAGTGAGGATCTTAAACCCCGATCTGTCGAAGAATGTCGACAAAGATCTGATTGGCCAAAATGGCAAGAGGCAATTCAATCGAAATTGAAGTCCCTTGCTAAAAGGGAGGTCTTTGGACCAGTAGTCCAAACACCTGCTGGTTTAAAGCCAGTTGGTCATAAATGGGTTTTTGTGCGGAAAATAAATGATAAAGATGAAGTTGAAAGATACAAGGCTTGCCTTGTCGCACAAGGATTCTCACAACGACCTGGAGTCGATTATGAAGAAACATATTCACCCGTTATGGATGCCATAACATTCGATATCTCATCAGTTTAACCTTACATGAAAGGCTTGAAATACATCTAATGGATATGGTTACAACTTATCTGTACGGGTCACTTGATAATGAAATTTACATGAAAATCCCTGAAGGATTTAAAATGCCCGAAGAAAATTTAAAATCTCGGGAAATGTATTCAATCAGATTACAAAGATCTTTGTACGGTTTAAAGCAATCTGGGCGCATGTGGTATAATCGCCTTAGTGAATATTTGCTGAAAGAAGGTTACATAAATGATGTTATTTGTCCATGTATTTTTATAAAGAAAATGGCATCAGAATTTGTTATACTTGCTATTTATGTTGATGACATAAATCTTGTTGGAACTCCAGAAGAGCTCCAAAAGGCAATTGAATATCTTAAGAAAGAATTTGAGATGAAAGATCTTGGAAAAACAAAAATTTGTCTTGGTCTGCAAATTGAACATTTAGCAAAGGGGATCTTTATCCATCAATCTGCCTATACAGAAAGGGTCTTAAAACACTTTTACATGGACAAAGTGCACCCATTGAGTACACCAATGGTTGTTCGATCACTTGAAGTGAATAAGGATTTGTTTCGACCTCTAGAAGAGAATGAGGAACTCCTTGGTCCCGAAGTACCATATCTCAGTGTTATTGGTGCATTAATGTATCTTGCTAATGCTACAAGGCCTGACATAGCATTTTTTGTTAATTTATTAGCAAGATATAGTTCTTCTCCTACACGGAGACATTGGAACGGGATTAAGCATATATTGCGATATTTAAAGGGAACTCTTGATATGGGTTTGTTTTATGCTAACAAAGATAGTGCAGATCTTGTTGGTTATGCAGATGCAGGTTATTTATCTGATCCCCATAAAGCTCGATCTCAAACCGGGTACGTATTTACTTATGGAGGTACTGTCATATCATGGCGCTCCACAAAGCAATCTATTGTTGCTACTTCTTCAAATCATGCTGAGATAATAGTTATTCATGAAGCAAGTGGGGAATGCGTATGGTTAAGATCAATAATTTATTTTATTCGAGAAAAATGTGGTTTGGAATGTGAGAACTGCATGCATAGCCCAATTGAAAGGAGGATTTATAAAAAGTGATACAACGAAGGACATTTCACCAAAATTATTCTACACACACGATCTTCAGAAAAATGGTGACATTGATGTGCAACAAATCCGTTCAAGTGACAATCCGGCAGATTTATTCACTAAATCTTTTCCAACTTCAACTTTTGAGAAGATGGTATACAATATTGGAATACGGAGACTCAAATATTTGAAACAAGATTTTCATCAGGGGGAGTAAAATACGCGATGCACTCTTTTTTCCTTACTAAGGTTTTTTTTTCCCACAGGATTTTCCTTATAGGGTTTTTAATGAGGCACCTAGCAATGCGTATTACTAAATATGTACTCTTTTTCCTTCACTAGGATTTTTTCTCACGGGATTTTTCCTAGTAAGGTTTTAATGAGGCACATTATCTTTTAATGAACATCCAAGGGGGAGTGTTATAAATATATATTATATAATGGATGTTCATTTAGTACTCCGTTGTAAATAAGCTTCCTGAAGAAGCTTATCCATATGGGACATTGCCGTAAATATGTTTATCTATTTAGTACTCTATTGGAAATAAGCCTTCTGAAGAAGCTTATCATTTTGGTACTCCGTTATGGATAAATATTACCCCCGAAGAAGATTATATCTACATCTGGTACAGTAGCAGCTTACAAGCAACTTACAAGCAGCTTACACAGCAGCTTGCAGTAGCAGCTTCCTTTCTTCTATACATAGAGGAGATTTCAGTCCATTATGTACATCAGTTTGAAAGTTCAATAATATATCAGTTTCTCTCTACACTTGTCTTTAGTTTATTTACTTTACAATCGTTATTTTATAACAAGTTCCCATTAATTTTATTTTATTTAGTATAGTTTCCATTAAATCAACAGCCAAGGTTTGTTAGATAATTGTCGGAGGGAAAAGTGCTCATTTTTTACAAACTTTAAGCACTAGAACAGCTTAGAGATAACACTTAAGGGACTAATTTAGACTTATCTGAAATATAAATGACCATTTCGCCAATTTCTCATTTTAATGTTTTCAAAAAAAAAAAAAAAAAACCCGCAAACACCCCTCCGACCCGCGGATCGGAATCCGGATTAACAAAGGTTTCAGACACTTCCAGAGGTCCGTTAGAACGTGAAAGAGAAACCCAAGTTCAGTCACTACACATTCATCATTCACAATTTTCACAAACGTCGAAAGTCGAATCCTACCCACCAAAGATTACGAATACAGAAAAACAAGGGGTTATTTAAAAAATTTCAAGAAAGATGAGTAGAGGGGTTATTATAAAGCTGTTGTGTCCTTGTCTAGCAAAGATAGTAGCAATCATGGCTTGGGAAGAGCAAAGAGTTGATCTTGGTTTCATTGCACGTGTTTTTGGGCTTGACCCAGCAACTATAAAGCTAAACGGTCACTTTATTAGTAGAGGGGTTGATCTTATTGCTTCCTCTGTTACGTGGAATTCCCTTCTTTCCTTCTTCTCTACTCGTGGGTTCTCCATTGGTGACTCTGATTCTCGCCCTCTCATTGTTCAAGGAAACCTCTCTAAACTTGGTTCCAAAAGTAACCCCCTTTTCTTATCTCATTGCTTCTTTTTTCTTTTCATCTTTAGCTTTATACAATTATAATAGCAAGGACGGACATGTTCATCCCACCCTGTAACTTTGACTCAAATTTTGTCTCTGTTAAAAAATTTATCAAGAAATTGATGGCCGTAGATGAAAATTCTGTTTCAATGTTCATAATCTTAGGTTTTACTGGGAGAAAACCACAAATAAGATAAAGCTACAAACGGTGGTAGATTTTTAGGACTACTAATGTTACCGGTAAATTCAGGTTTTGCGACAGTGTTGGAACTCTTGTGCAGAAGTAAAACCGTTAATTTATAGCCTGCATATTGCTTAAAAGTTCAGTTTGATTATTCAGGAAGGTTTAAGTTTTGCAAAATATTACTTTACTGGGCTCTGGTGATGTAAATGGTCTGGAACATGAAACTGGAAAAAGGTGTCAGATAAGTTAGCAAGCTGCATTGGTTGGTAGATTAAAAAAAAAGAGCAGTCCGGTGCACTAAGCACCCGCTATGTGCGTGGTCTGGGGTCTATCGTACGCAGCCGTACCCTGCATTTCTGTAAGAAGCTGTTTCCACGGTCAAAAATGGATAGTGGGATCAAAAATGGATTTTCTCTTTCTCTAATCCGTTGGTCCATAGCCTTATAAATCTGATATACATATGTATTGATTTTGCATTTTCTCTTATTTGTAACTTCAAAACATAAGATGCATTTGATTAGTTCCCATAAGCTTTTAGATTGAAGGAATGCAGATCGATGGCGATGATGCCGTGACTTTTTTTATTAATCAATATAACTAATGGATGACATTAAGGAAATATGACAATATATTATGTTACAGTCAAGCTATTAGGGTTGCCTTAATGTCAGTCAAGTTGATATTTCCTGAGTGTGCTACTCAGTAAGCATCTCCCACCCTGGCTTGAGCGTGCGCAAGGGGAATATTTTTGAACCTGCTATGAAAAGGAAACACTGCTAGTACATGTTATGCTGTAAATTGCAGAATTGAATAAACGATGCATGTTTTTCTGCATTGCTGCTTCCAAGCTATTAATCTGTCAAAGTTGAAGGTTGATTGGTGAGTAAATGCATGTAAAAAAAAGGATTATCAAGGGTCATATATTTCGGGACTTGATATCATTTTGAAGGATGGAGCCATCTGTTCTGCTGCAATCATGGAGAGCCCTGCTGCAACTTGTTCTTGTAATATGAAGCAAAAACTTTAACTGTTGAATTGAGCAGTCATGTGTGTGCTTATTTACCTCCCACCACCATTTTCCTGCTTTCCCTGAGGTTACATTGAAGTATTTGCTGTTGTTGAATGTGAATGTTATCGTGCAGGATCGCATAGTCCAACAGAAGTTGAAAAGGGAGTGTTATGCAAGAAGGAACTCAATGGTGAGAGAGAGAAACATCTTGAGGAAATCAACTCCCTCAGTAGAAAGAAATTTAAAGAAAGCACTAGAGGTAATGAAAGATTTAGACATTCCTCTCCATGAAGTAAGCTATATTATCCATCTTATATAACTTTGGTTGTGCAGGAGTGGTATTGAACCTAAAAAGGAAGCTGTGTTTGGAAGATTCTGGTCTGTTGAAGAGAATAAGAACATATGAATGTGATTCAGGTAATTTGCTACAATGGAATAGGCTTAATTATGTCTTATATCTCAATTCCGTGGACCGTAGTATCCTATCTCTTCATTTATACTCAGAATGGTTGTTTCTGGTGTAATTTCAGGTATAAGAGAGAGAGACGTTGGTTTTCAAAAAGCTATTTCAGATAAGCCACTTCTATGCAGTTTGGCTACTGAAAAGCTGAAAAGGATTAGAGATGATGAGATGGTTGTAACTACCCCTTGCAAGAGAATAAGATAATTTAACCAAATACTGACTGTGTTAGCAGGTTGTAAATTGAAGACACTGTTATCATTGTACTACCAAAAGGGTACTTTATTTAACCTTCATTTTGCAACATTTCTTAGTTACAAGTAGCGGTGGTAAAATGCATTAAAAAATAATTATCCTTTTTATATTATCCAACTAAAAAATGAGTTGGATAATGAACTTTTTAAAAATAGATCAAATATGGATAAGATTTATATTATCCACTTAAAAATAAATTTCACTTCAAAAATAAATAATCAATGGATTGTCAATCTCTTACATTTTTAAAGACTCAAATTAGGGATCCTCAAATTTAGGAGACTAAAAATCCTTTTAAAAGTGATCATATTCAAGAAGACATGAACAATATCAATATCCATATTATCTGCCGATTAACTTATTTTCTATCTGTATTAAATATGGATCGGGCCGAATATTTTGAAATATCATTTTCCACCCGCCAACTTGACCGCCTGTTTTCCACCCCTACAGGAGTCGAGGATACTGGTACCTGATAATAAAAAGGAGGTAGGGGATACGGGAACAGACATAATACTTGTAAAAAAAAAAAAGGAACTCGACATAGTATACCTATCCTAGCCTCATTAGCACTATGGCTTTCAATTCTTCAGCAATCACTCAGAGGGCCATGTAAAGCGAAAAGCTAATTGTACACAAATGCGGTTGACAATTAATTGAATGATACAATGCTCAATCCTACATAAGGAAGCTTGAGGTTGATTCATAAAATCTAAGCAATTAGTCCCGTGGAATCATGTCACATATTATACAAAACCTCTTTTATGTAGCTTCATTTGTAGGTTATCCAAAGTACTGCCAAGCAGCAGCAATACCCGCCACCAGTATCACTCTGAGAATCAGCTTATAACTAACTTTTGATGATGAAGATGTGGACGATTTCGGTGGTTCCAACGGTTTTCCCCTCAATTTAGCTGATAGTTTGGACAGTAGCACGCCTATTGGACCACTGTCCTTGGTAGCTGCAAGCAAGCAGAAAAAACATCAACATCATCATCTGAAACACACTTTATTACCCAATTGTTATATCAACCAACTTCATTTAAATTAGTTGGTGTAAGTTATATGGAGCATCTGTCTCTTTTCTTGTTCATTTCATTCTGCTGCTAAATAAAACAAACATCAAGATCAATATCTGAAACTCGAACTCGACCAATATCCACAACATTCCCACATCAAATTAATAGTGGTAAGCTATGTGAATTCGCTGTGTTCATTATGTTGTATCCATATCCATTCCAGTGCTACATAGTTTGTCATTCAAGGAAAATAAGGATTTTCTAGGACTACAGATTCTCCAATCCCACCCTTTAGCCCTACACTGACATATAAATATTGACCAGAGTAAGAATAAGCTTGGCAAACACCAGCACGGTGTAAATGAAACAACAACAACAATAAGCCTTAATTCCAGCAAGTTGGTAATATATCCTTTTTTATCAGGTAGCAAGTTGGTAAATTTCCTTTGCTTTCATTACCAGAAACTTTAAAGATATTAAGACAACTGAGTGGAGTAAACTATACATCCATGCAAATCCAACTGTGAAAGACTACTTTCACCATCCAGTAGAATCCCAGTGAGATGTGCACTCTACTTATCAGAATTAAAGCAACATAATAGTTATATTCCCAGAGAGAAATCTACCTTTACTTTTCAGAAGCCTCTCCTCCTCTTCGACACGCCTACGTAGCGAATTAAGAAGTGATCCAAAATATAGAGCAAATACAGTGCATGTAATTGTGATGACATTGTATGGCATGCTAAAATCAGGAGTGGTCAAGGGTACAAGCAATACTTCTGTGTACCATAGAACAGGGCTTTCTTCCTGGAAAGAAGCAGATGTTCAATAGGATGCATATCCAATACATAAGAGCTTCACTTGTTTAACAATGCCCAATTGGTACCTGTAGCTTGGATAAGAGAGGTGACTTGCAAGCAGATTTATCCTCAAATAAATGCAGCTTTGTTTTGATCTCCGGAAACCTGATTAAAGCTGATGGAATGTCAAAACCCTGATTAGCATCTGGAGGATACTCATCGATGTGCAGAAAACCCTGTGAAGAAATCCAAAGAAATAAAGGTAATGTTAAACCGGTAGATTGCTGGTGCTAATATGCATCAATTTGCTTTCTATCTGTTCCATTAGATTCAAAATAATCTAGGCCTCACAGATACCTTGGTCAATTCCACAGAGATATAGAACAAGAAATTGGAAATATCACCGTTTCGGTTTACAAATAACCATCCCTGGCCCAAACAGCTCTACAAGCTAATCATGCAAGCAGAAAAAAAAGTAGTTTAAAAATTTAAGACTACAGAAAGGCTGCACAGCATCTGACGTCAATCAACTTATAAGGTATTTTGTCTTCACTCCATGTACAAATATTCATGTAGCCTGCTTTGGCACAATGAATTATGTCTATACCTACAAATTTTCTATATAGATACTCCAAATGAGTTACGTCTATACTCTATTATTACCAATCTCCTATTCAATGACTCCCTAAATGAGATGATTAGATAGCTCCCTATCAAGAAAATAACATATATACATATATTGAGATAATTAGATAGCTAACCTAGCTGGCCATTGTTCTTTAGTACACCAAAAATTACATATCAGCAAATTTATTCTAGATAAACTGAAAAGGCAATACATACCTTATCAAACTCCAATGTCAATATCACTGAGTTCACATCACAGGGCAATCGCAATGCTATTTCCATTAGCCCAGGAGAAACCTTGTCTTCAGAAGGCGAGACATTTGTCCTTTCTATGACATCTGCTAAACTATGCAGACGTTCATCTAGATACACTTTGAGTGTGTGGTAATAAACTTTGACATACCAAGGCACAACTTGGAACACATCAACCCGTAACGAGCATCTTCCGTCCTCATCATCAGAAGAATCCGTATACTCACTTCTTCCTACAGATTTCAAGGTGATGGCTATTGCACCCCTTTCATTCCCACTTCCCATAAGGAACCTGCTAGCCTGCAAAGGTGCCAGTTGAGATGACCATGTCACGGGACGCTTCCACCTGAACTCCAAATCAAATGGCCTTGAATCACTGCTATTTACTAGAGAATATTCATATAGAAGAGATGACTCCTTGTGAAAGCCATAAACTTCTTTAATTACCCTAACTGGGGAATCAGACATTTCAAAGCTCATGTCACTCCAAGCTTGAGATATCAAATTCTTAACATCAGATTCTTGTTGCATCGCTGAAGTACTCTTCAATTCTGACACCAAATTCGGCTCTAATTGGACATACACATTACTAGTATTTGAAAGAACACACCTTCCACTAACTTTTCGTCCAAACAACGAGCTCAATGACCAACTTGGCTGTCGTATTGAGCCAACAGATGATGTCATGCCACTTCCTAAAGTAATCGGTTGAAGGACAACGGTAAGTGTCTGTTCAAGCACCATTCCGGAACTTGCTTCAGCTAGATCAAATTCATTCGAGACCAAATGCAATCTCTGAGAGTGATAAAATCCGCTGTAGATAGAAGGTCTGTCCATCAATGCAGAAAGCCCAGCTTTGTCTCGGCAAGGAAGCAACTTTAGCCATGGAGTGAGGTTCTCTGTGCAAACAGCCTCACGGGGCAATGTGCCGTACCTGACATTTGTGGCAAATGACTTGAAGCTCCACTGAGGAGCAGAATATGCAGTTGATGACTCTAGGAAGTTGATAGAAGCACAAAAGAGCCCTGAAAGAGCATGGGTTAAATTTCTCCAAGAAGCGTCGACCTGATGTTGTGGAACATCAAAAGTAGCCCACAGTTCAACTCCAGGTGGCTTCGCATTTCTACTTGAAATGGGGTCGTATCCACCCCAGCGTCCATAATTCCAGCGACCTTGTGTGAAGGAAAGCTCCATTTCTCGAACTCTAAATTTATGAACCTAATCACACAATTGAGTATTATATTTTTAAGAATCAACTGCTAGACCTGAATGACAAATAAAGTAGAGTACATGCTCAATTACTCATGCACGCATAGTTCAGTCCAACACTCGCCCCACTTCAGCATTTATACATACAACTTTCCAGAATAAAAAAGAAATAAAACAGGATTTGCATGTTTCTTTGGTGTCAGATTTCATCTGATAACTTATTATCATATCCCTTATGGAAGGGTACCCATCTTCCATATTAATTGTCTAGAATATCAATCAATCAATTAATTACGCCTCAACCCTAACTAATTGGGACTGGCCATGTGAATCCTCTGTATCCATTCAGCTCTATTTGGTCCACTTTTCATTGTAATACTAAATATTTGGTCTTTCAAGGTAAATTAAGGCTTCCTTAAAGTTAAAAAATGTTAAATCTCACACTTATCTCCACACCGCATACTTAGAACTAAACAAAACTGACAAATGTGGGAACTAATGCAAATGTAACGATAACAACTACACCTTAATCTCGACTAGTTAGTATTCCTATATAGACCCTTTACTTTCATTGTGCTACGTTAGCATTCTTTCCAATTGCATATGATTTTCCACCTCGTCCCGTACCATATACAGAGCTAAAATAATGCCAATACGAAACTAAATAAAATCAAACAATATTCATTCAGATAATAAGAAGCCCAAATTGAAAGAGTACCAGCTGATAAATGGATTTGGGGAAGAGACTGTGGTGGGGGCCATGAGTGCCGGTTGAAGGGATTTTACTTTCGAAGTGAAAATGCGCCAACACTTTACGATCTGGTAATGGCCTCAACAACAGTGCTTCTGAGAACTCTTCTTCACTTTGTTCAGCAATAATAATTGACCCGAAGCTCTTAAAGAGCAGAATAAATAGCAAAATTGATCTTAATCGAGCCATTAATAATGGGCCTCTTGCTAATGAGCGTTACCGCTGATATTGGTACTGGGGATATTTGAAGAGCAATTCCGCCATTAGAAGAGCTTCAACGCGTGTTAAAACTTAGATCAATGGTTTGAAGAATTTTGGATCCATTTGGGGTTTGGCTGGTTGATCCGATCCCATTTGGTTTCTTTTTTTCTTTTTCCAATTAAAATGTTCCCTGTCTTTTTTTCTAATCTGTTTTTGTTTGGCTTCTATTTTTTAATTTATTTTTTAAAGTACCTTGTTCAAAAAATATTTATATTAGTATATATTTATAGTAATTTCTTTTACCTAAGAAATAAGAGTTAACTGCATAGTTGTCATCGTATTATTGCTGGAGAGTCATCACACTAATTTTTCTGCCTAAATCACTCAACTTTCATTAATTTTGGAAAATGTCATTTTGGCCATGGTTGGATGTAAAGTTCATATTTTAATTTAGAAAAAAACTATTTTGAGAATTAAAAAAGCTCCCAATTATTATTCAATCCTTTGTGTTTCCAGATCTCAGTTTCGTTCACATCAAAAGTGTACAATAGATTTTAGTGTTATATAACCAAACTTGGAAGGAGGTCTCTATACATGGCATGTATTTGCAATTTGAGTCATATTACAAGATATATTTCAGTAGAATTTACTCTCTTTTTTAAATAACAAACTGCATAATAGCTTGTTTGGCTAAACTTTTGAAATCAGCCTATTTTGAAAAGTGTTTTTTCTCAAAAGTACTTGTTTATCCTCGAAATTGGATAACAATTGAATTTATAAGTGGTTTTAAGGATACGTGGATTAACTTGACACAAAATGATACATCAAATTGCAATTGAAATAAATAATGATAAAATAAATACAAACCACACGAGTTGAACAGTCTTAGCCTTAGAAGGTTAGCCACCCTCGAGCAAAACATGCTTTGATTGATATCTGGACAGAATAATAAGAACGTTAAGAGAATACTAATATTTTGCTTTGGGATGCGTGCTACAAAAAAATGTGTAGAATGAATTATCATACCCCCTTTTATATAGTAGAGGAACCCTACTTTAGGTACAATTCTATAAAAGGTAAAAATCACTTGATTTGTTGATTGTCGGTTCCTTACTTATACGCGTCGAGATCCCCCCCGTAATATCTGACCGATCACGAATATTTCGGTCTATTGTTGGCTACGCTAACAATGTTTCTTCGAGCTCGATGGGGGCTAAGGTCGACTCCGTGATCATGGACTCAATGTTCTCAAAGGCAGGCGCTCCGACCCCCGGTTCTAGCTCGGTGAGATTCGGGGTCAATCTTCAGTCCTTCGTTGTCATGTTTCGAGCCTAAACCACCATGTCGTAGGCAAGCTCGATTTTGACCGTATACAGATATCCCCTCATTTTTCGGAGAGTAGATGACGAGAAACAACATGAGCTTCCGCTACTGACTTCGATTTCTTGTGACAGAAACGACAAAACAGACGTAACGTCTCATCAGTCAAGTCTTAATGGCACTAAATGCTTGTCAGTTGTCGGTAGGCCACTCCCAGATGTGAACCGTCGTTGAGAAACTATAAATACCCCCCCCCCCCCCCCCCCCCCCCCCCCCACCCACCCATTTGTTCGTTCAAGCTTTATTTTCAAATCTTCTGCCCTCGTACCTTAGGAATTTCAATACTTTCAAGCATTTATATTATGGTTACTTTGAGATATTTTTATAAGAACATCCAAACCATCAAATATACTATTTTAACTTCCTCTTTTTCCTTCATTTTCAAAGAAATGGCGAAGACTTCAAAATCCGTTCCCCAAAAAGAAACTCCCTCTACCTCGTGGCCGGCTACCGAGGAAATTGTCTCGCGTACTGCTGTCGAGGAACCGGCAACAGAACATCATCTGAAAATTTTCATCCCGAGGGGTGCCCGATCAATGTTGAATTCAAGGTTGAAAAACCTTCTTCCATACTAGGACAATGCGAGGCAGTCTCAGGGTACATCTGCTCGATCACCGAGGATATTCTCCCTGAAGTCAAAAAGGATTGTAACTGGGCCGACAAACATGTGGTGGTTCCCGAATCTAACGAAGCCATCACCCCCCATGTCGAGGGATTTAAGTGTTTACGTTTATCCCTTCACGTTGGGCCCCTTGAACCCGTTTATCATCGACTTTTGCAAAAGATACGAGGTAACCCTTGGTCAAATACACCCTTCTTTCTAGAGGATCGTAATCCTCCTTCGTCTCTTTGTAAATAAGATCGAAGGCTGCCCTTTCACTATCAACCACCTCATGCATTTATACAATCCCCGACTCTACCAGGGGGCTGATCAAGCTTTCCTATCAGGATAGTAAAGCCCCCATCTTGAGTATCGACGAAGATAGGGATCGAGGTTGGCTAGGTCGTTTTGTACGAGTGAGGATCTTGCACTTGATCCCGGCCGAGCACATGTCGTTCCCAGAGAAGTGGAACATGTCACATAAGTATATAATTTTGCTTCCAATATTTCATTTATCACCTTTTTCCTTCCTTCTCATCGATGTTATGTGATGGTGCAGCTATTGCTCGGATCCAGAACGCAGTTCCTCGACTCAAGGAGTGGGTCGAGGGCATCGCATTACAAAGGCCTTATTCTGAGCGCTCGTGGCGCGAGCTTTCAAAGGGTCGATGGGAAGCCCGTTCGCACGGTGAGATCCCTTTCATGAGTTAATATTTGGTTTCCCTTTTGTATGATTAAGTCCTTACTTGTTTTATTTCCTTTTATAGGTTTACCAGGATGTCCAAATGAGGCCCCCATCCGATAGTGACGATTTCACCACCGAGTCCCCTGCTTCAAAACAGGGTGAAGAGAAGAAGAGGAAAAGGGCTCCGAGTTCTCCGAGCTCGGAGAAAAAGAAACCAAGGAGGAGGCTGATCTGCAAGCCAAAAGAAACCTCCAGCTCCCGAATACTTGATTCGAACTCCCTCTACCGGCTCAGGGACGAGTCTGAAGAGGATGAAATTTTAGTGGCCTGAGATCCATCGGTCCCTGAAGAAGGGGCATCAATCTAAGGAGGGACGATAGAGGCCAATCCCTCCCAAACTCAAGAGGTTGATGCATCAGTGAGGGTCGAGAACTCTCAAGACACTTGTTCTACTCCATCCGGTGTCATTGATATAATGGGATCGCCTTTTTTTACGAACTCAATGTTCGGTGAAGCTCAAGAGACTAAGGAGCATTCAAATGAGGGGGTCCAAGGAGCGAACAATCCCCTCCAAAGCTTTTTTGATGGCATGGACTTTATTGCCACGGAAGATGTCACCAGATTGGGTGATTTAGAAGTACCAAGAAGAAGTCCATCCTCGGGGGAAGGTGGGTCTAGTTCGAGCCCGAGATTGATCAACCGATTCCCTGCCCCGAGTGTCAATCCCGACTGGAAGCGATCGGTCATTAACTCTGTTCTGAAGGATTCTCGTGTCCTTTCTGTGCCTGTTGGGGTAGCTAGTTACCTCTGGTGCCTGGTGACCGAAGAAGACCAGGAAAAGATGAACGAGGTGGAATCTCCATATTTGTTCAACGAAGCACAATAGGCATTGAATCGGATAAGGTGTTACCAAACCTTTTCATTTTCCAGCTTTGGTTACTTAATGATCTTAATATTTTTCCTTATATTCGCAGGCCTCAGTGATTCACCATGAGACCTTCCTCCGATATCGAGAAGAGATGAGTCTCCTCGAGGCCGAAGCGAAAGAGGTTACTGAGAAGAGAAATGCTTATAAACTTCTCAGCGAGAAGTTTGAAGGGGAGGCTAAGAACCTCCGAGCTGAGCTGGAGTTTGCTCGGAAGGAGCATGCCGACCTGGTCGAGCAGGTAAAAGTATTTGAGGTTAGTGATGATTAACTAGATTTGGTGACTGATGGTCAAAATCCGCAGGTCCAACAGAAGATCGATCGGATCGACCAGCTCCGAGTCGAGATGGATGCGATTAAGGACGAGACCGACGAATGGAGAAGCAGATTGGACCGTCTGGCCTCAAAAAAAGGCTACTCGGGTGAAACTAACTTCAGCTAAGGTCCACCTTCGAGCCGCAAAGGTAAAGGCCGAGGTGCAGGCCAAAAAGATCGAAGATCTCTATTCTCAGCTAAGTTCGACCGCCTATGATCAAGAAATTGTGAACGAGGAGCTTAAAATAGCCAAGTCAGTGGTCGTGGTGGTTAAAGACGATGCCGAGATATGGTGGCCAAATATAAGGTCGATGACAAGGCGGCCTAGGACTGCTTGAAAGATGTTGTTGAATATGAGAAGTGGCAATCGCGAAGATAGGCCCTCGAGGAAATTTTTATGCTCGAGTTTTCAATCTATCGGCCGAGATCAAAATTGCTAAGGGGCTCGAGGCCCGGGCCAAGAAGTTGGCCTACCTCTAGGAAGAAGAAGACTTCGAGGGTTCCGATGGATCCAGAGGTAGAGAAGACCAGGCTATTTAGATGCCTTTGTAGAAGTTTTTTGCTTTTTTGTTTTTTGTACTAGTGTACTTTTGTATTTTTTATCAATGCTACTTGGCCTTTGTAAAGACTATATATAATATATAAAGCAGGCTCATTTTTTCCTTCGACACTTTATGAATTTCGTTTTCCTTTGCTTTATTCTTTGTGTTTGCAAGGATCGAAATGCCTTAGCATAAAATAGTTAAGTCATGTTCGAAGGTTTGAACATGCATTGCCTTTGACGTTATTTTGTTTAAGGCATTATGGGGGTTCGGTATGACCGGAAACTTTTTTCCCCAAAGTACTTATTATTTTTTATAGCTTGTCGAGGGTAGCCTTTAGAACCGGTTATGTAATTTCGAAGGCCTTGTTTTTTGTTCCGAGTTGTTTTAATCTGGTCGTAGCCTTTTTAGTTCGGTTGTTGCCCAATGGGCTTTTTATCCCGAGTTATCCAGGCTTGCCTAAGATAACAGTCCCTAAATAGGGAGGTCGTAGCCTTTAAGGTTCGGGCATTGCCTAATAAGTCTTGTGCCCCCGGGATTTTGATAGGTCGAGCCGTCCAAGTTTGTTTTTGGAGGCGATCGTTTGAACCTGAATAAGGAAGCCCTTGGGCTTGATGCCTTTAGGGGATCGAATGTAGGAAATTATTTTAAGAAAGAACAGAAATTTTTAAGGGATAAGATGTTTATCCGCAAGGTAGAAACTTCTTTTGTTCTTGTGCGTAATAGTCACACATGTGTACAAGTTTTGTGCCAGGGCTCGAGCAGTCTATGCGGGCACGATTCATCTTACTGTTTGGCCCTTATAGTTAATCCTATAGATCGAGCTAAGACCATTCAATCATAAAGTTTCTTTCCTTGCTAAAGTCGTTATCCGAGGGTAATGCCCCCCAACGTTCGGGGACGGTCGTAGAGAGGCCTCGAATACTGTTGTTGTGATCTTTGATATCGATTCGTAACCGGACTTCAATTCTAAGTTAGCACGATTTACTGTTGCCTCGTTAAAAACCTTGCCGGAAAATCCATTTGGGACAAAACCGGTTCAAGGGAAAAAGAGTGCAACGCGTGCTTTCAGGCCTAAAGATTGTATCGTTCTTTGATGATTGCCTGCAAGTATTAGTTCATAATGTAAATAAATAAAAGAAAATGGACGGGGTCGTACCTTAACAGTAGTATCGCGTCAAGTGGGCTATGTTCCAGTTGTTCGGTAGTTGCTCACTGTTCATTGTTCCGAGCTTGTACGATCCCTTTCCGGTGATACCGATAATTTGATAAGGTGATCCTAGTTCGGCCCCAACTTCCCTTCGTTTGGGTTCCGGGTGTTTAGTGTGACCCTCCTTAACACTAAGTCCCCGACATTGAAGTGTCGAAGGTTGTCCCTTCGATTGTAATATTTTTCGACCCACTGTTTTTGGGTAGGCTCGTGTTCATAGCCTCGTCGTTTGATTCCTTGGTTGCACATCGGAACCTGAGACTTGGTTCTCCAACTTCGATTGGTATTAGAGCTTCGACACTGTAAACCAGTGAGAATGGGTGGCCGGGGGGCTGGATTTCGAGGTCGTATGGTATGCCCATAAGATTTCGGGCAGGATTTCCTTCCATTTCCTTTGGCGTCGGTCAGCCTCTTCTTGAGGTTTTGGAGTATGGTTTTGTTGGTCGATTCTACTTGTCCGTTACCACTAGGGTGGTAAGGTGTTGATAGGATATTTTTGATTTTATGATCTTCTAGAAACTTGCTTATTTTGCTGCCGACGAATTGTTTCCCGTCGTTGCACACGATCTTGGCCTGCAATCCAGACCACCATATGATGTGGTCCCAAATGAAGTCAATGACTTCTTTCTCCCTGATCTTTTTGTATGCCTGAGCTTCCATCCACTTAGAAAAATAGTCAGTCATAAGCCATCCAAATTTAGCTTTATCGGGTGCCCTCGGAAGGGGGCCAACGATATCCACTCCCCACTTCATGAACGACCATGGTGACAAAATAGAATGCAGCAGCTCCCCGGGCTGATGAATCATCGAAGCGTGTCTTTGACATTCATCACATTTTCTTACAAAATTATTCGCGTCCTTTTCCATATTTATCCAGTAGTAGCCGGCTCTGATCACTTTTTGAACCAATGATTTGGCGCCTGAATGATTTCCACAAGTACCTTTGTGGATTTCCCTCAAAACGTATTCGATATCCTCTGGTCCTAGATATATTGCGAGTGGGTCATCGAATGTTCTTCTGAACAGGGTTCCATCTTCGGACAGGCTAAACCGTGCTGCCTTTGTACGCATGGCCCTCGATTCTTTTGGATCCAAGGGCAGTTTTTCGGTCTTCAGATATTCTACATATTTATTTCTCCAATCCCAAGTTAGGCTTGTTGAGTTAATCTCGGCATGGACTTCTTCCACTACCGATCTCATAAGTTGTACGACTGCTCCCAAGTTGAATACATCGTCCTCGACCGATGACCCTAAGTTAGCAAGGGCATCTCCCTCGCTGTTTTGATCCTAAGGTATGTGTTGCAAAGTCCATTCTTTGAACCGATGTAATGGTACCTGTAACTTATCCGAGTACCTTTGCATTTGTTCTTCTTTGACCTCGAACGTTCCATTAACTTGGTTCACTACAAGGAGGGAGTCGCACTTGGCTTCGATCACCTCTGCCCCCAAGGTTTTGGCTAGTTTGAGACCTATAATCATGGCCTCATATTCGGCCTTGTTGTTAGTCAATTTCACAGTCCTAGTAGATTGTTTAACTACATTGCTTGTTGGTGGCTTCAATACGATGCCAAGTCCGGACCATTTTACGTTCGAGGTGCCATCCATAAAGAGGGTCCAGATCCCCGAGGAGGTTCCTGAGTTGATTAATAACTCTCTTTCGACCTCGGGTATTAGGGGCGAGTAAAGTCGTCCACAAAGTCTGCCAAAATTTGAGACTTAATAGCTTTGCGGGGTCGATATTCAATATCTTACCCACTGATTTCCATGACCTATTTAGCCAACCGGCCCGAGAGCTCGGGCTTATGCATAACATTCCTCAACGGGTAAGTAGTCACGACACATATGGGTTGACGTTGGAAGTATGGTTTTGTCTTTCTAGAGGCGCTTAGCAAAGCGAGCGCCAACTTTTTTAGGTGAAGGTACCTAGTTTCGGCCTCACCTAGGGTCCTGCTAATATAGTTAATTGGAAATTGCATACCTTGCTCTTCCCGGACCAGGACTCCACTTACCGCTATCTCCGATACTGCCAAGTACAAGTATAGTAATCCTTCTACCTTCGGTGTGTGAAACAACGTGGCTCGATAGATACCGCTTGAGTTCCTCCAAAGCCCGTTGGCACTCCGGGGTCCATGAGAAATTCTTCTTCTTCAATGTGAAGAACTGGTGGCTCTGGTCGGATGACCTTGAGATGAACCTGGTTAATCTTTGGACATTTTTCACGTTGTCCACAAACGTGATATCTTCGATGGCTTTGATTTTATCGGGGTTGATCTCGATCCCCCTGTTGGATACCATGAATCCAAGAATTTACCAGACCCAACTCCAAAAGCACATTTCTCCGGGTTCAGCTTCATATTGTATTTCTTCAATATGCTGAAGGTTTCGTACAAATATTTTAAATGGTCCTCTGTTCACTCACATATCGTCAATGTAAACCTCTACTGATTTTCCTATTTGTTCCTCGAACATCTGTTTTACTAGGCGTTGGTAAGTAGCACGGACCTTTTTTAATCCGAATGGCATCACGTTATAGCAGTATGTTGTTGTACTTAGTGATGAAGGAGGTTTTTCCTGGTCATCCGGGTTCATTTGTATTTGGTTATACCCATAGTAGGCGTCGAGAAAACTGAGGATTTCGTGGCCGGCTGTGGCATCGATCATGCGATCGATGTTAGGAAAAGGGAAAGAGTCCTTGGGACATTCCTTATTCAAATCCTTATAGTCTACACACATTCTTAATTTATTTCCTTTTTTAGGGACTACTACTACATTTACTAACCAATCCGGATATTCAACCTCCCGAATGGACCCTATTTTAAGAAGTTTAGATACCTCGTCCTTGATGAAAGCATGTTTGACCTTGGAATGGGGTCTCCTCTTCTGCTTGACCGGATGGAACCTCGGGTCCAGGCTTAGTTTGTGAGTGGTTATCTCCGGGCAGATCCCCGTCATATCAAGGTGGGACCAAGAAAAACAATCTTTATTAGCGATAAGAAACTGAATGAGTTTTTTCCTGTGTTCGGGGCTTAACCCCGTACCCAGGTATACCTTTCGATCATGCAAGTGTTCACTCAATACGACTTGTTCCAGTTCTTCAACCGTTGATTTTGTGGCGTCGGAGTCATCGGGGGCTATGAAAGATCTGGGGACCCCGTAGTCATCGTCTTTAATGGCCCCCTGTTTCTCCGATCGGGCCGGGGCTAGTGTCAGTGATTACTATTTGGCCCTATCTTTGACCATCTGGTTCGGATCCTTCAATGTTGAGATTTCAGATGTCGAGACCACTTCTTCGACCGCGAATATTTCCTTGGCAGCCGGTTGTTCCCCATAAAATGTTTTGACTATGCTGGATGTTGGGAATTATAACACTTGGTGCAGATTCGAGGGAACCACCCTTATGTTGTGGATCCATGACCTCCCAAACAAAGCTTTGTACCACATGTCTCCTTCGATCACATAAAACGTACTGGTGTTCACCGATAACGTTGTCTCACCCTTAGTGGTTTCACATGCCATGTTGAATCCGTTTAGAACTCAGACTGCAGGAGCGATTTGGTCTTGTAGACCGAGCTGCTCCACGACCCTCGATCGGATGATGTTGGTCGAGCTACCTGGATTAATTAACACACGCTTAACTCAAAATTTATTTACGAGTACAGATATTACCAGTGCATCATTGTGGGGCTGCACGATCCTCTCCGCGTACTCATCGTTAAAAGACAAGGTTCCTTCCGGTATGTAATATTGAGTCCGTTTTTCCCTTGTGATGGATATTTTGGTACGCTTTAACATCATCCCTTGAGGGACATCGACCCTACTGATGATTATGTTAATGATGTGTTGATGTTCTTCTTGTTCGTTCTTTTTGTTTAGAATCCCTATTCCTGAAATAATTATTGACTCGGTCTCTCAGTAATTCTTGAAGATGCCGGTTGTTGAATAGTCGGGCTACTTCCTCTCTCAACTGTCGGCAATCCTCCATTTTGTGGCCATGACTGTCGTGATAGTTACACATCTGGTTAGGATCCCTTTGGGACAGATCGTATTGTAGAGGTGTATTGTAGAGGTCGAGTCCTATGAGATTTCAAAAGTTGGAATAGGCTGTAATGTCAAATGTGGCGTGTGTGCAAAATTTGAGGTCAATTGGATGTGTTTCGATAGGTTTCGGCAGCGGTCATAGAAGTCGAAGTTCCAAAGTTCATTGATTTTGACTAGAGGTGAGATTCGTTGATTCGAGGTTGTTATGCATGAATTGAAGCTCTGAGTAGGTTCGTTTTGTCATGTAGAATTTGTCTGCAAAATTTGGCGTCATTTGGAGTTGATTTGATATGGTTCAGACGTTTGGTTGCGATTCTAGAAGTTCTTGAAGTTTTCTTTTATCTTCATGCGTTTTGGAATTCGGTTCATGATTCTAAAGGTTATTTTGATGTTTTGATCGCTCGAGTGAGTTCGTGTTATATTTTTAGACTCATGTGAGTGCTGGGTTTGGAGCCCCGGGGGCTCGGGTGAGTTTCAGATTGGTTTCAGATTATTTTTGTTCAAAGTTTGAGTGTTGGTTCTGGTGTCATCGCATTTGCGGTATTTTTGTCGCAAATGTGACAATCGCAATTGCGAAGCAGCCATCGCATTTGCGAAAATTGGACTGTTGGGGAAGATTTGCATTTGCGAAAAAACCATCGCATTTGCGATATGGGGTTATTTGCATTTGCGAGGGACCCTGCCGCTTTTACGAAGTATTGGTCTTTGCATTTGCAAAGTATTGGGTCGCAAATGCGACCTTGACAGGAAAGCTTCTGTTTCGCATTTGCAATATGTTGTTCGTATTTGCGAACCCCCTGTCGCAAATGCGAGATCTGCAACCTGCTAAATGCTGAGAATTCCTAGACTTAGCTTCATTTAGATATATTTAAACCCTAGTTTTATTGGGAGGCGATTTTGTGAAGGGATTTTCATAGAAAATCATTGGCTAAGTACCTCTAATCAATTCTCAACTATATTTCATTTTCACAAGATTTAACATCAAATCCATAAGAAATCTAGGGAAAAATTGTGAATTTTGTCAAAACTTTAAAAACTGAAAATTTGAGATTTGAGAGTCGAATAGGACTCGTATTTGGAAACAAAATACATATTTGGGCTCGTGAGGCTATGGGTAATCAAGACCTACCCTTGGACCCAAATTTTGACAGGACGGACCCATCAGTTGACTTTTGTTGATTGAAATTGTTTTTCCTTGCATTGTGTGATGTATTAGAGTCGTCTTTGGCTAGATTGAGCCGAGCGGAGGTGGATTTTGTAGAGGCAAAATTGAGTATTGAATTAGCCGAATTGAGGTAAGTGTCTTGCCTAACTTTGTTAAGGGAATTTTTCCTACTATTTGACATTATTTTCTACATGCGGGGGTGATACATATATGAGGTCGAGTCTATTTGGTGTCCTTTATGCGTTTGATAACTGATACGATGGTGGCACCGTCGACGTTAAAGTTGTATTCCGATAACCTCGGTGCTTCCTTAGGACCGATAGACCTGTCGAATCCTCTTACCCATGAGTCCCCTATTACTCTAACCTCGATCACTTCTCCTTTCACTTCTTATGGGATTTCTCCCAAATCTGATACCTCTTCGATCCCCATTGTATGGTTGATAACGGTCCCTGATCAATCTCGGTTCATGATCAATGTCTCTCTTGGCTCTATCGACGGCTCTGACGAGATAAAAATACTCCGTAGGGGCCCCAAGTTGATCATCTTCAACTCTGATTTTTGATTGATATCGGTTGTGCACGGTGGTCCAAGTAATGACCGGATATTTCACCAGGTTCTATTTCAATTGATGTTAAGCCAGCGAGCTTCGAATATTGAGTCCTTGGGTGAAAGCCTGAACGGCCCAATCATTAGCGACCGGCGGCAGGTCCATCCGTTCCATTTGAAACTAGGACACGAATTCTATGAGCATCTTGTTATCCTTCTGTTTTACTTTGAAAATGTCTGACTTTCTGGTCTCGACCTTGATGGCCCGGCGTGTGATTTCACGAAAGAATCTGCAAGTATAGCAAATGAGTCAATCGAATTAGGAGGTAAGTTGTGGTACCATATGATAGCTCCCTTTGACAGGGTCTCTCCGAACTTCTTCAACAGAACATACTCGATCTCATCATCCTCCAAGTCGTTCCCTTTGATGGCACATGTGTAAGAGGTTACATGCTCATTTGGGTCGGTCGTTCCGTTATACTTAGGTATCTCAGGCATGCGGAGTTTTTTAGGGATCGGCTTCAGAGCCGAGCTCGGAGGTAAAATTTTTTGCACGAACTTCTTGGAATCCAGGCCTTTCAATATCGGCGGTGCTCCTAGGATTTAGTCTACCCTGGAATTATAGGTTTCCACCTTTTTGTCATTAGCTTAGATTTTCTTTTTCCTGATTCCCCTCGCTTTGTCAGTTCCTCGGGCATCTTTATGATCTCGGGGTTAGTCCTCAATTCGTTTTCATTTGACCTTTCTGCGACCGGTTCATGTCTGCGGATAACTTCCCGAGGTGGATCAGGTTCAATTCTGTTCGACGCGCGGCTTTGGTTATGTATCTGAGCTATCGCTGCATGTTGAGCCTGCAACATTTCGAAGATCACCCTTAAACTGATCCGGTCTCCGCCAACGTTTTGTGTAGTTTGAGCCGTCGATCGGACTCCACCACAGATGCTATTTTCGGGGTCGGTAGGTAGGTTTGTGTCGATAGCCACATGCGAATTTGCGTCAATTGGGTCTGCGACCGGAATTTCGATGGGATCAACGAGTGGTACCTCATCATCGGGCGCTATGTTGTTATTTTCATTGTGATGACCGAACTCGTTGTCAACATGTAGGGGTGCTGATTGAGAGTTCGACTTTAACCTGAAATTAGAGACACTTCAAAGAACAAGTGTGAAGTAGTGTGTGTCATAGAGATTTGTATCAAATAACCACTATTATTCTTAACCCCATAGTGGGCGCCAAATTGTTTACCCTCGAAATCAAAATAATGAGAATTTAAAGAGTATACTAATATATTTCTTTGGGATGTGTGTTACAAAAAAATATGTCGAATGAATTATCAGACTTCCCCTTTATATAGTAGAGGAACCTTACTTTAGGTATAGTTCTATAAAAGGTAAAAATTCCTTAATTTGCTGATTGCCGGTTCCTTAATAATACGCGCCGGGATTTCCGCCGAAATATCCGACCGGTCACAGATATTTCGTTCTTCTGTTGGCTACTCTAACAATGTTTCTTCGAGCTCGATGGGGGCTAAGGTCGACTCCGGGATCACGAG
This sequence comes from Nicotiana knightiana, assembly GCA_005239525.1. NCBI lineage: Eukaryota > Viridiplantae > Streptophyta > Magnoliopsida > Solanales > Solanaceae > Nicotiana > Nicotiana knightiana. Next base: position 24,993 of record ML410477.1, read on the forward strand.
CTCGATGTTCTCGAAGGCAGGCGTTCCGACTCTGGATTCTAGCTCGGTGGGATACTGGGTCGATCTTCAGTTTTTGGTTGTCATTTTCCGAGCCTAAACTACCATGTTGTAGGCGAGCTCGATTTTGACTGTATACAGTACTTTTGGTGAGATGTAGATTGTGTTAGGCTAATTAATTTGAAAAGCACTTCTGAGTAGCAATTACCGTTGGCCAAACTTTTAAAAGTTGCTTCTAAGTGTATTTTTCTCAAAGTGTTTTTCAAAAAAATGCTTTAGAGGAGAAGCTATTTTTTATGCTTCTCCTCTTAAACACTTTTTTTTTTCTTTCAAAAGTTTGGCCAAACACTTTAACTTTTAAAAAAAAAAGTATTTTTTTAAGTTTGGAGAAGCTTGACCAAACACGCAATAGAAATGACCGGGTTAAAAGAATATGCACCTTAGATATAAATCAAAGGAGCGAATTTATAAATTAGGGGTGATGCACGTACCTCCATGAATGATGAGTCCTAAGTCAAGAACGAGGATAATCATTCGGCACTTGAAGACAAAAATTGTGCTTCAACAGATCAGAAGTCAAGTATATAGAAATATATCAAAGACAAAAAAGATGGACACTAAATTATTATCCAACTTGATGAAACCTCTAGTACTCCAAGGGATATCCTTGAGGTATTAAGATACTATATATATTCATAACTGACTCAGGGAAATTTAATTTCTACTACATATATGTATATGTTACCAATCAGAAGTCCAAATTCCCTTCTCTTTGATGCCATTATTGTGTTGGTTCTCAATACTAATCCAATGAAACTAGACAACTAAGAATTATTAAAAGAACATTCTGGGAACTGAACAAAGCCTGGGACACAATAATCATAGGTCATATACTGTTTCCTAAAATTGGCCATTTTTTGTCTCTGTTGGGGGCTGAGAACCTTAAATCTATTCCATGGTTGGTTAACTGGTGAAGAACAATCATTCCCAGGTTGTTGAAAACAGCCTGAAATTTTGAAGTCTTGATAATGAGCTATAAATGGTGCTAAACTCCAATCAATATCTCCAGCCCAACCACTGCTGTTTGAGTACCATACGCTTGCCTCTATCTGCATTTGACTTGTCGGGTAATTTACATTTGCTTTGACTTTGAGGTTCATGAATTCCCTTATTGGTATATCATCTATGAATAATCTGCAAAAAAGACATTAATATAAATTGTTAATTAATTAGAACGTACCACAACAGTTTTAATAGTTTTATTGTATATAAGATATGAAGTTGGAACATAAAATCATGGCAGACCCAAGGCTTGAATTCCAGAAAAGGCGAACAGTTAATTAGGTGATCTTTTTCTTATTTGCCTAAATTTGACGAGCAGAGTTACCTAGTTATAATTTTAAAGAAAATTGACTTTTTGAACCTAATTCGACCTTAAAAGTTAGCTTATAAAGCGAGAACTGCACAAAACAAAATAAGGAGACACATATCTTTGACGAAATCATTAAGACGCGTAAAAGTTGATTTGAACCCCAATTATTTTAGTATTAAAAAGAGGGAAAAAGGACGTAGTTTGTGCTTACACTATTTGGAATGGATTGTAGAGAATTTGATAGGTGTGAAAATCTTGTGAAGGATCAAAGGGAAGTTGGAATATCTGTTCTCTAAAACCCCAATCACTAGCAAATACATTGGTTTGTAGTTTCCCTTCTGTACCCAGAAACTCGAAATCGATCTCATCGTGGGTCCCTGGTGGTGAACCATCTTGTTGTGAGGTTAGCTGCCATAAACCAATTGTCAAGTCAGAAATAGAGAAAAAAGGTGATTGTTCTTGTTTACTATTTCCTGCATTCCAGTTTATGTGAACATGTTTGATTAGACACGAAGTTTAAGAAAAAATAAGATTTTTAGAATTTGTGATCCTATACAAGTCAAAAAAAAATCCAGAGTATTTGTGTGGTTATAAAAGTTTCTCATTAAGGATATACTTAGATGTTTAAGCTAAATTATTTTCAAATTTAAAAAAAAGTTATTCTTTTTTAAATGCGCCAAAATTAAAATAGGTTCACATAAAATGAAACAGAGATAGTAATTAGTGTAATTTTGAGCGTAGAAAAAAAAGATTTGAGTCTAATAATTCTATACATAGAGAGATGTGATAACTCCTCCAGTTTTCTTGTCTGGTAACTTCATCCTGATTGCAAATGAGCCAGATTCGTATAGTAATTTGGACTTAAAACCAGCTCCTACATACACACACAAAATTTATATGCGCCGTTAGTACAAGTCGAACTAAACATGAGTTGCATGGCCACAGTTGAAATATTTGAATAATCACAGTTCACAACAATATTTTAAGTCGGGATCGGCTATATAAATTCATACTATTCATTTTGTTTTGTTTTGTTTTTTAATCGCTTGTTTTCATCATGAAACTATCGTAGATTGTTTGGCCGTTGAGTATGACATATTTCAAAGTGAATAAAGACATAAGAAAAGGCAAAAAAAAAGGAAAAAGAGAGAAAAGAAGTGAGAATAAACCTGAGGAGTTGTCTAAAAGAAGTGTTACTTCAGTTCCTTGGTTAATGATGGATAAATGGTTTTCTCCCCATGATGGCTCGTAGCTGTTGTTGAAACTAATATCAGCATTAGAAGGCCTCACAATAAAGAAAAGTATAAGACTAGTAACAATATTAATCAGAAAAAAAGCCATCTGATAAGAAATAGAACTATTCGTAAAAACAATGACATTACTACTCAATTGTGTTCTTAAGCACTAACCACTTTATATTTCTATAAGGTATGGCTTATTTAAGTAAGAATTCAAAATACATACTATGGAGAGTATAAAATTTAGTGACTTTCTAAAAAGAATTATGAACACCAGATTTGCTGAACTTATTTATATTATTTCCTTAATAAACTGGAAATAATATATCCCATTTCAGCTTCGCATTGCAATGACATAACATTTATGTACTCCAATGTATTAAAGGACGGATACTTGAGGTGTTCATGTGTATTTAAAGCATATATTCCGTTTGGTCCTTTAAAACTATCTGATATTGTTAGTTTAGATTTTAGCGGAGACCTAAAAGTGCTCATTTTTACAAATCTAGAAGAATATAAGTGCTCAAGGATAAATATAAAGGACCAATTTAGACCTAACCCAAGCATAAAGGACCAATTTTCACATAAGAAGTGGACTCACGCTTGAATGATTTCTACCCCCATACATTTTGCACTTGAATATATTCCTATAAATATTTTAAATCCCAAACAGAACCAAAATTAAACTAGTACCTGACATAGTTTTAAATTTTTAGGTCATACAATATATCTGAGTATTGCACGCCAAAAGACTATCTGAAACTCCAATCAGAGCTTTATAAGGAAATATTGTTCTAACGCCTTATTTGGTCCCCCATCTAAACTGTACTCATTTTTTAAATTTGTTAATTTATATACACTTTTTAAATAACTACTAGCTTTAGTGTAGGTGCATTGCACGTGTGCTTAACATCAATCAATAAAATATGTGTATATGAAAAATATGTAAATCAAGTTATCAAATGCTAAGTTTTAAAATGTCTGCATTAACTTAATATTTTAAAATAAGTAATTTTGTACATAGAAAAGTATAGGGAGATGCCATTTATTTAAATGAATACAAAAAAAAAAAAAAATTAATTAATGGCAACTCACTTAGAATGTATTTTATCTTCTAATATTTCATCCTTATTGTTTTAAACGTTTGCATTTTCATCAGTTTGACTCTTACTACTATATTTTAATCAATTTTATTATAAATTTTGAAAAGAATAACTTGAGTTTTTCGCAAATTAGTTAAATCAAGACTTTTTTTGGTTAATTAGGATTGTTCTTAACGTTAATGCGAATATTTTTTTTTGTTGATTCAAATATTAATATTAGCTCATCCAAAGTTTTAAATATTTAACCGTAATTCTAATTTTTATTCAATAAGAATTCTAAGTCCAGTGTAATAAAAATCGCTATAATATCACTTTTGAACTTTTATGTTAGTACAATTATTAGTATTTGAATATTACCAACACTCCTTTTTCTTTTATATTCTTAAAATTAAAATATTTTCTTATTTAAGCTTGATACTTGAATTTTTTTTAAAAATGGAATTGATTGAGATTACTACGTTTGTGATTGCTAGATATTTGTTCTTACTCCCAAATATGATTTAATAACAAAAGCTTAGTTAATATATATTAAAATTCTAAATATAAAAAATAAATAATTCATTAAGTATTTTATTATCTAAAAGAAATACATGTAAACATTGAAAAAGTACTCCTAAAATTGTGGGGTTGGGGGATGGGGGGAGGGACTCCTAAGGACTGCTAAACCTAAAATTTTCTTAAAAAAAATATTTGTAAACGCAATATAAAAAAAAGATACTCATGAAATGCTTGGAATTCAATATCTTAAATCTAAATAGAGTTTATATGAAGGACTCCAATGGACTAACATGATTTTCAGATCAAAGTCCTAAGAGTGAGGGAAACAATTAAGTGATTATTCTTAAATGTTAGGAAACTAATTAAATGTTGATTCCTACAATTTGGGAAAATAATTTAAATTATTATTTTACCCAATGTGAAAGCTAATTTTAAAGGATAAAAAATACGAACCATTGTGCCTGAACACTATCTAGATGAGTATGAACTATTAAAATATTATATAAATATTTTATTAAAAATTATGTTTGAGTGATAATAAAATTTATAAAAAAATATAAGTTCTTGAAAATAGTAATTGTTGAATATATCTAGCTAACACAGTAAGCAAAGAAATTGTACCCCATAAGCCCTCAATCATGTCAGTTAATATATTCAACTTAAAAATTATTATAAATTTTATAATATCATTACTTTAATTTCACAAGTTATCATACTTTATTTTTAGTTTTAACAATAACACATTAATCCTTGAAAATTTAAGTTATTACGTAAATCTATTTGAAAAATTATATGTTCTAAGTTCATTATAGGAAACACAAATAATTCAACTAACTGATTTAATATGCTTTTTTTTTTTCTCGCAAATACAAATTGTGTTATATACTTTAATCAATAAGAAAAAATATAGTAATTGTTTTCAACAAATTAGTAAAGAACCTAGTGTCTATGATTGTAACTAAAATATATGCAATTCACGAGTTCTAAAAAGATTGCCCTAATATTGTAACGACTCGACTGGTCGTTGTGAGTATTTATATTTTTCTCAGTAGTTTGAGGGGTTGAGTATCTCCGCATGATGTATTATGACTTGCATAAATCGTCGGTGTTGGTTTTCAAGTTATCCGGAATTGATTTGGAAGAATGAACTTCAAGATTTAAGCTTTGAGTTGGAAGAGTTGACCAAGTTTGATCATTTAGTATTGGATCTCGGAATGGAGTTTCATGGGTTCTGTTAGCTACGTTGGGTGAATTTGAACTTAGGAGCGCGTCCGGATTGTAATTTGGAGGTCCGTAGTCGAATTAGTCTTGAAATGGCGGAAGTTAAATTTTTGAGAAGTTTGATCGGGAGTGGACTTTTTGATATCGGGGTTGGATTGAGATTCCGAAAGTTGGAATAGGATGTAATGTCAAATGTGGCGTGTGTGCAAAATTTGAGGTCAATTGGATGTGTCTCGATAGGTTTCGGCAGCGGTCGTAGAAGTCGAAGTTCCAAAGTTCATTGATTTTGACTTGAGGTGAGATTCGTTGATTCGAGGTTGTTATGCATGAATTGAAGCTCTGAGTAGGTTCGTTTTGTCATGTAGAATTTGTCTGCAAAATTTGGCGTCATTTGGAGTTGATTTGATATGGTTCAGACGTTTGGTTGCGATTCTAGAAGTTCTTGAAGTTTCCTTTGATCTTCATGCGTTTTGGCATTCGGTTCATGATTCTAAAGGTTATTTTGATGTTCTGATCGCTCGAGTGAGTTCGTGTTATATTTTTAGACTCGTGTGAGTGCTGGGTTTGGAGCCCCGGGGGCTCGGGTGAGTTTCAGATTGGTTTCAGATTATTTTTGTTCAAAGTTTGAGTGTTGGTTCTGGTGTCATCGCATTTGCGATATTTTTGTCGCAAATGCGACAATCGCAATTGCGAAGCAGCCATCGCATTTGCGATAATTGGGCTGTTGGGGAAGATTTGCATTTGCGAAAAAACCATCGCATTTGCGATATGGGGTTATTTGCATTTGCGAGGGACCCTGCCGCTTTTACGAAGTATTGGTCTTTGCATTTGCAAAGTATTGGGTCGCAAATGCGACCTTGACAGGAAAGCTTCTGTTTCGCATTTGCAATATGTTGTTCGTATTTGCGAACCCCCTATCGCAAATGCGAGATCTGCAACCTGCTAAATGCTGAGAATTCCGAGACTTAGCTTCATTTTGATATATTTAAACCCTAGTTTTATTGGGAGGCGATTTTGTGAAGGAATTTTCACAGAAAATCATTGGCTAAGTACCTCTAATCAATTCTCAACTATATTTCATTTTCACAAGATTTAACATCAAATTCATAAGAAATCTAGGGAAAAATTGTGAATTTTGTCAAAACTTTGAAAACTGAAAATTTGAGATTCGAGAGTCGAATAGGACTCGGATTTGGAAACAAAATACATATTTGGGCTCGTGAGGCTATGGGTAATCAAGACCTACCCTTGGACCCAAATTTTGACTGGACGGACCCATCAGTTGACTTTTGTTGATTGAAATTGTTTTCCCTTGCATTGTGTGATGTATTAGAGTCGTCTTTGGCTAGATTGAGCCGAGCGGAGGTGGATTTTGTAGAGGCAAAATTGAGTATTGAATTAGCCGAATTGAGGTAAGTGTCTTGCCTAACTTTGTTAAGGGAATTTTTCCTACTATTTGACATTGTTTGCTACATGCGGGGGTGATACATATATGAGGTGATGAGCATATATGCATGTGCCAGGGTTAACCATGCTCAGGGGTAAATTATGTTATAAATTGTGTCTTGTACATTCACGTGATCTTCTTGCTTCATGCCTCACTTGACTACTAGGTACTAAGAATATAGTATTAAATATTAAAAACTAAGATTTAGTTCATTGTGACTTGATCAAATTTGATAGAATCCTGAGGATACATTGATGTGTTTAATTCGGTCATCACTATGCGTACTCATAATTACATTTCTATGGCCGACATTCCTGAGATACTAGATTTTATTCTTGGGTTGTAGATTATTCGTGAGATTTGTGAAAATACCTGGAAAAAATAATGTTCGTGCGGGTTTATTGAACCGTTGGTGGCTTGGAAAGTTGTGATTGAGATTCATTTGGATTATCCGTTTAAACACTTTCCTTGATGTTATTTATGTTCCTTGCCTTGTTTCTATTGTTATACACATGTTTGGTAAGGAAGAGTGTAAATCACAAAGGGTGTTGCCGTGCCATTTTATATACATTATCGTGTGAGGAGAGTGTAAGGCACAAAGGGCGATTCTGCACTATATTATTGAGGGTAAAAGCACGAAAGGTGATGCCGTGCTATATTATTGAGAGTAAAAGCACGAATGGTGATGTCGTGCCATGTTATGTGAGTAAAAGCACGAAGGGTAATGACGTGCCATTGCATTTATATCATTACGCTTTAATGTTATGGTGAGTTCATGGCACGAAGGGTGTTTCCGTGCAAGTGAGGGCAAGAGACATGCATTATGTTGTGATATCCTTTTCTTGCAGGTATCTTCATGTCTTTACTTTAAGTTGTTATTGTCGTGTTCATGGTTCGTATGTGATTTGTCGTTAATGTTCTGTCTTTATCCTCTATCACAATTGTTGTCGTGTTACCATGACTTCTATTTGCTTAACTTGCCAATATCATGCATACTTCCTGCTGTTATGATTGCACCCATGTCATCTATTTTGTTGCGCTTAAGTATAGGCCTTCTTCCATATTAGTCGATCATATCTCTACTTGTTAACTTATAAAGATCATGTGTTTGCTTTCTTATTTGTCATATCTATCTTCATGCCTTCACCACACTAGTTAGTTGAAGTTACATTCCTTTTTCCTAATCGCTGTCATTACCTTTATGTTTTCTGTCTAGTCTGTTACTGATGTTCTCATGTACATTCTTGTTCTTCATGGCTATTTGCTATTTCTTACTTTGTCATTTCTGCTATCGGCATTTTTGCCATTCGGTTGATACTGTTTTACACATAATTGGTGAGGATGAGATAAATGCACGAAGGGTATTGTCGTGCCATTAGATTTTATGTCTTGAGTATATTTCTCACATTATGAAAATTTCGAGGTGATTATTGTGATTTATTGGTTTTCGCTCTAAAGAAAGGATTGGCTGAGATATTGTTACCTGTTGAGTTGTGTTTTCTTCAAGTACTCTGTTATTGTTTTGTACATTCGTTTTGTGTACCCTACTATGATATAATGTAGTATAGTTCTATTGCTAGATTTCGGTACAGACTTTTATTCGTAAGCACATTTTTATTAAAAAGTCTCGTCACTATCTCGACAAGGTCAGACAAAATACTTACTGAGTAGATGGGGTCGGTTGTACTCATATTACACTTCTGCACCTTGTGTGCAGACTTTTGGAACGGAGCTGCTGGCGATGTCGGGAGCTGACCCCGAAGATGTTCGTGCATTCCGAATATAGCCGCTACTTGTCCTTGGTGGCTTTAGATTTTTATTAGTCTGTTTATGTAATTTTCAACAGATCGTGTAATTATTTGTATCAGCTTATAAATTCAAATTCTTAGAAGCTCATGATTTGTACTACCACTTCTTGAAAAATTTGTAAAAGTTCAGATATTTCTTCATTATTTTCCCATAATTTCATTTGTCTTGTTTTGTCTGTCAGTTGGCTTACCTAGCGGGTCGAGTTAGATGTCATCACGACTAGTGATTTTTGGGTCGTGACAAATACTATTCTAGAAGCAATAAAAACATAAAATATATATTAAAATTAAAATTAAGTTCTACATGTTAGACAAATATTTTAAACGTAGATTTACTTTTTGAAGGAAAAAAAATAGTTTTTCAAAAGGTATAAAAGTTGGTATATAGATCATTTTCACTATGTGACATTTAATGTATAACTCTCTCTATAAAACTTTAGGTTGTTAGGTATTTTAATTACTTATAATTATTGTTATGTTCATTTTCTAGACATGAACGACTGTTTTTATCCTTTGAGAATATTTATTTTTCAAATTCAAATCATGACAACTAACCAAAATGTTGGTTTTCAAAATAATTCTTCCAACTAACACTAACTAATTTTTTTAAAGCCAAAACTTTCGTTGTTTTCCGATAAATACAATTTTTGGCTTTTTTTTCTTTTATTTTAAGCTTCATATTTTGTTAAGAATGTTTTGGTTCGTTTGTATCTAGAGAAAGAAACATACTCATAATTACAAAGTTAATTTTGTATATCAAACGTTCTTTGTATGGAATTAGGATTATTTAATCTATATGGAAGAAACATATTTATTATTACACGCTAGTAGTTATTTTATCAATTCAAACAGGAAAGAATTTACATAAATAAAAGCTTACTTGATTTAAATTCTTAAATACTAGGACTTTATAAATAATTCAAATAAGGAAATATTTAATAACTATAATTTTAGTTGATTTCAAAGTCCTAACTATTAGGAAAATAAAAGGTCCTAATTATTAGAAATAATTAAATTACTATTTTGTCTAGTGCGAAATCTATCTTTAAAGAGTAAAAAAGACAAACAACATTTCGCTAAGGGCCTTCGTGCTTTTAATATAGTATATATATAGATAGGCCTTTTCTCATTTTTCTTCTTCTTCTTCTTCGGGTGACAATGATTTTATATGGTGTTTGTGAACATATTTTAAGGTAGTTTATGATATTTTACAGTAGTGAGCTGTTGTTGAGCTTTATTTTTCATTATTGCCTAGGGTTTCTTCTTATTTTTCTTAATTGCAAAATGAGTTTATTAGATTTATTATTATTTTAACAAGTTGATGATTGAGATTTGTTCTTGATGATATTTGGAGGTTGGGTTTCAAATTTGAGCTTGTTTGGAGTAGATTTAGGTATAAAATCATTTATTGGATTGTTAAAATTTGAAGAACAAATTTTTGTTTCTGGGCAATTTGTACTTCTGGTCCATTTAGCCTTAAGTGCATGAAAACGTTGGTTGCACTATCACGACCCAAATTCTCCCTCTGTGAATTATCGTGACGGCACCTAGTCTCTACGACTAGGTAAGCCTAACACTTTGCGGAAAGGAAATAAAAGCATGAACATAAACTACTAATAGTAAAAATAATATAAACAAGCAACTGAATGCCGCTCGGCATATACAACTATCAACTTCTGAAATGTACAAACACTCCCAAGACCCAGAACACCGTAGGTCACATTTTACCAAGAATTCTTAACTGTTCTATACATCATTTTCTATAAATATAAAGGAAGAATGAACATATGGGGAATAGAGGGGGAATTCGAGGATCTGCGGGCGCAGGCAGATGTACCTTGAAGTCTCCGACAACAGCTACTGCAACTAGTAACGAGGCTGGTGAGATGAACCTGGATCTGCACATGAAAAACATGTGCAGGAAAGGGCGTGAGTATACCACAATGGTACCCAGTAAGTGTCAAGCCTAACCTCGGTCAAGTAGTGACAAGGTCAGGTCAGGGCCCTACTGGTATATATAATAATAAAGCAAGGAAAGAATGATATATTGCAGTAAAATAAAGACTGAAATTTAACATGGAAGAATGCGTAGAAGGTAACAACTCAGTACACAACAATTCAACAGGGGATCTCCAAGATACCGTCTCGTAGTCCCAAACGTAAATGTGCAGGGGGATATCCCGGAATACCGTTCCATATTCCCAAAGTAAATATGCAAGACTGGTGGATCTCCCGTAATACCGTTCCGTAGTCCCAAAGTAAATATGCAAGACAAGGAGGTCTCCCGGAATACCGTTTCGTAGTTCCAAAGTAAATATGCAGAACATGGGGATCTCCCGAAATACCAGTCCATAGTCCCAAAGTAAATATGCAGCCCAAACAATAGAATTCGATAATTACAACACGGAATCCTACAATTCAGCCTAAGCACAAATTAAGAAGGAAAACATGTAAATTCACTAAACATGTTGCACGTAGTTCAGATAAACAGTTAAGGAAAGTAGGCATGCCATTCTAGTCTAACATGATACTATACATGCTGATAAGACTTAAATCAGAAGGAAACAAATTATTACTTAGTAGAAATTGAGTTTTTACAATAATTAGCTCGTATACGTACTCGTCACCTCACGTGCACGACAGTCATATATCAAACAATACCAATTCTAAGGGAAGTTTCCCCGAACAATGTTAGGCAAGCCACTTACCTCTAACCAAGCTCAAATCAATCTTGAATAACATTCTTTCCACGAAAATCCAACTCCGAATGGACCAAATCTATCCAAAATCAGTTACATAACATAAATACAACTACAAGAAACTAATCTAGCTACTGAAATCAAATCTAAAGCAAGAAAGTGAAAATTCCCCATAAAAGCCTCACCGGGCCCATGTCTCGGAATCGGGTAAAAGTCTCAAATTATGAACATCCATTCACTCATGAGTCTAACCATACCAAATTTACTCAAATTCGATACCAAAATCTCGATCAAAACCCCAAAATTCGGCCTAAGGACTCTTCTCAAAATTTTTCTAATTTTCCACCCCAAATCACTAATTTAATGATTAAATTAAGGACATAATCATTGGAATTAACCAAAACTAGGTAAGAATCAGTTACCCCAAATACCCACACAAGAATCCCTCCAAAAATTGCCTTCTACCGAGCTCCCAATTCAATTTTGTGATATGAACTCAAAACCCTCGATTTGAACTTTTAAATCTGCTCAGGTGCTCTCTTCTTCACGAACGCGGAATACCCCTCGCGTTCGCGAAGAGCAAATTTACTCTTGCCCATAAATTCTACTTCGTGAACGAGATATCCTAGTCGTGAACGCGAAGGCCTCACAACTCAACCCAATGCGAACGCCGGGACCAACATCGCGAACGCGTAGGCACAAGGGCATGGGGACCCAGCAACCAATCCCTTCTAGGCGAACGCAGGACACTCTTTGCAAACGCGTAGGTGTATGATCTCAGAGCTTCACGAACGCGGGACTGACATCACGAACACGAAGCATAAAATTCCTACCTGCCCCAGATCCTCTTCGCGATCGCGGAACAACCCTCGCGAACGTGAAGAAGGAAACCAACAACTGAAGAACACTAGAATCTGTTATCTCCCAAAGTCCAAAGATGACCCGTTGAGCATCCGAAACACACCCGAGGCCCTCGGAACCTCAACCAAACATACCAAAAAGTTATATAACTCCATGCAAATTTAGTCGATCATTCGAATCACTCAGAACAACATCAAAATACCAATTTACCCCCGGATCAAGCCTAAGGAACTTCTAAACTTCCGAACTCCACAAATGACGCCGAAACCTACCAAACCACGTCTGATTGACCTCAATTTTTACACACAAGTCAAAAATGACACCACAAACCTACTCCAACTTTAAGAAATCCAATCCGACCCCGATATCAAAGTTTTTCACTACCGGCCAAAATTGTCAAAATTTCAACTTTCGCCCGGATCAAGCCTAAGGAACTTCTTAACTTCCGAATTCCATAAATGACGCCGAAACCTACCAAACCACGTCCGATTGACCTCAATTTTTACACACAAGTCAAAAATGACACCACGAACCTACTCCAACTTTAAGAAATCCAATCCGACCCCGATATCAAAGTTTTTCACTACCGGCCAAAATCGTCAAAATTTCAACTTTCGCTAATTCAAGACAAATTCTACTACGGACCTCGAAATTACATTCCGGATAGGGGTGTTCAAAACCGAACTGAAACCGAAAACCAAAAATTGAACCGAAATCGAAGCTTAATGGCTTATTGGTATCGGGTTAATGGTTTAACGGATGGGGAACAAATTAAATTTTTTTTATTAACAGCTTATCAGTTTGGGAGCGGATTATTCAATTTTCTTAATGGACATATATATA
>ML410478.1:993-18369 GCA_005239525.1 Nicotiana knightiana
GGGCTCTAAGGCCTGGGTAACGCCAGCCCCCCCTGGCGTTAGGGCTCTAAGTCCTGGGTAACGCCAGGCTGGGTCAGGCTGTTTGGCTCCAACGCCCGGCTATCGCCCGGGTGTCCCCTTTCGCGTATTTTTCGACGTATTTGCATCCGTTTAGCCCCGTTTCAATTTCCAATTCACCTACACATAAAATAAACCCTATTAGGCACATACGACGTGTATTTTATCATTAAAGCACATAAAATGCAAGGTATATAATGCTTTAAATCATGAATTCTAGCCACTCATCACATTTTATTTCCTGCATTCCATAAGGCTACCATTCTGCCTTCCGAGGTTCTACACTACCTCCCTGCATTTTATTTCCCGCATTGCATAAGTCAACAATTCTGCCTTCTGAGGTTCCATGCTACCTCTTATGCATTTTACTTCATTGCATAAAGCTCCTATCTACCTATTCAAAGCAACCACCTTTCGTGACGTTACTTATTTATGCTTCTCTCGGGCTAAGCTCTGCCCCTCATTTCTTTTGCAAATTGCAAGACTAAACTCTATCTTATTAGCACGATACTACTGCATTCTTCATGGGCTGAAATATTACCAACTTGTCCAAAGGCGTCATCATTCGGAGGAACCATCTTCATGGCCCGAGAGAATCATTTCATGGCCTGAAGGATCTCTTTTATTAAACTTGCATATCTTTATTCAAAGGCACCATGGTTTGGAGGCACCATCCTCATGGCCCGAGAACATCATTTCATAGCCTGCGAATCCCGCACCAAGCGATTGATTGCCCAGGACAACATGGTCTAAGGATATCATCCTCAATTGTCCAAAGACGGCATTTATAGTCCAACGGGAACTTGCATCATCTTTATATTATGCATGATATACGTTTGTTATTTATTTGCAGGTAATCCGGCCGGGACGGCCAGCCAGGCAGGAGCGGACCGCTCCAGTTCTCTGATACAACCGTGTAAGACCTTCCTACTTTACCTTACCCCGCACCTTGCGTCCGTTCTTGTGAAACATCACCGGTACATTTCGCTGATGATTCCGGAACTACATACGGCCTGATTCTTGAAAAACCACGGATATGTAGGCAGCTCAAAAGCCAGAGTGCGGCCTAATTCTCCCCCACGATTTCCTCTCGGTCAAAATTGGCCATCATATCTTTACCCGACAACTCTTTCATCCTTCTCGGGTAAAGGGGGGCAGTTGTTGATACCCAATTTTTCCTCAAATCATTTTCAAACTTGCATATAAGCCCTCAAAATTACTCTTTATAATAATTCATAAGTTATGCTAGAAATAATTTTTAAAAAAATTTCCCTACTCAGCATATTGTTTATAATCATTTTTTTATCAAGTGAAACTCAATTATTTCACAAATTAGCTAATTGGGTCTTATTTAATTTCAATTACAACAATTTTACAATTATAGCCCAATTGAACATTTTACATTATTTTGATGTGAAACTTATGCATCTTTTGCACTTAATATTAGTTCATTACTGTAATTTTACCTATTTAAACTTAATTTCATTTTTTTAATAAAATTATTAGATATTTGAATTAATTATCTATTTTTATGGGTATTTAACGACTAGCCACATTTTATTTAAATCCTAGCCACATTTCAACCCAACCCCACCTGATTTTATTAAACCAATATCCAACCTATGTACCCAGCCCAATTGCCAAGACCAAACCCATCAAATATCGAACCCAATCCCAAGCCAATCTGAGCTGTTGATCACATTTGATCAACGGTCCACATATTACCTTCCTAATTTAAAATTCTAACCTAACCCCCCCTCATTCCGTCTCATTCCTTCAAGACAGTTCCTCTCTCTATCTCTCCATCTCTCTCAACGACTCTCTAGAAGTCTCTTGGACTTCATCTTCTCCGATGGTTTCTAGTCGTCTTCTCTGGTGGATTCCCACCGAAACTTGGTTCTTCACCACCTCCTAGCCATCTGTTTGTCTCTCACTGGCTCAGTGTCACCTTGAGGTCTTCAGACGAACTTGGAGCGGTTCACTCACCTCCCTTGGGCCTCTCGCCACTTTCCCGCCTTTCCCTGGCCGTTTGAGTAAGAGTTGCAGTTTCTCCGGCCTTAATCGGCGCCATCTATGAGGTTTTCAATCTTCCCTGGGATCCACGAAAACCTAACACTCTATATTTTAGTGTTTCTTTTAATATCCATTCTATATCTACAATATTATGAAGCTTCTTTATATTTTTCTCGGGAAAATTTCCTTTTTAACAACTTAAAAAAATAGGGTTTCTTAACCCTGTTTTCAAACCAATTCTTCTTTGATTTCTAGCCATCTCTACTGTGTTTGAACGAGTATCTCATGATTTTCTTGCTGTCTGAACTATTATGCTAAAATCCTAATTTTCTATGTTAGCCTTCATTACTTGACTATGTGTGTTCCTCTCTTACAAGGCCGTTTGTGTTTTCTCTATGACTCTTGCTTTAATTCGTTGCTATGACTTTTAATAATCCATTTTTCTATGAATATTGCTTAAGGTTTCTCTATTTCGATCAATGATTGTTGTTTAAGCGTTTAATAAGTCTTACCATTGGCCTTATTGATTATTCACCTAATGATTTATACAGATTTAGTGTAAAATCTCCCAGACGTGTGGTGTTTTCCTTGAATAGATGATTTCGTGTATTTCCTTTGTAATTCTGTACCAACTTTTTAATGGTTTCCTTGTTTATGTGATACTTTCCTTAATTACATGGGATTCCCTGCAATTGTGATTACATTCGAGATTCTTTCAATCAATTTTTCAAAACTAATACTCTGATTTACTTTATAAATAATTGTTAGTTCAATATTCCTTAATTAATACTATGTATTTGTCTTATATTATATACTATGTGATTCCCTTGTCTTGTAGTAACATAATCAGTCTTAATCTGACTCCTTTTCCTTAGTTGGCCATGATTTGCATCGTTTGAGCTTCACTCCCTAATTAAAAGGAGTCCAGGTCCTTGATTGACTATGATTGATTATGACTGAACAATTATTCCTGTAATTATGCTAAGTTACTACTTTTTGCCTATGTTATTACTTGGTTTTCAACTCTATATATACACTGCCTTCTCTCCTTACACATACACACACATAGACTGATTTTGATAGCACAAACACACATACATTGCTCTGAATTTTTCTGTGCTTTCATACCTCTTCTTGCTCTTTGCATCTGTTATTGACTACTCAGTCGGCTGAAAGCCAAGACTGAGTAATCCCCACTGCTCTTGTGCATCTGTATACTCTTTGCACACTATTGTTCTCTGCTGCTCTCTTTGCTCTACATACTACTGTTGTTGTGCTATCTCTTACACTTTGCTGTTCTCTATTCTCTGACTGGTATGTTTTTTGATTTAGCTTTTTAGCACCTATACACAATATGCTCCAATTCTTGTTTATTTACTTACTGTTTCTTACGTGTTTTATCCTATGGTTCTACTGTCTACCATGTAACTAGCTTAACCTCTGTCATGTCTTCTCCTTTTGTCAAGTCTGAATATGTATCTTGTTTTCCATATGGTTCTCTGTAATTATGTAATTAGCATGCCCCCCCCCTCTTTACTATTTTTCCTTTCCCTTGGGTCTGATATGTCTGCAACAAGCTTATGTATTCACAGGTTGATATTTCTTGCCTTGACTTCTTTGTGGTTACTTGTTCTCACCTTCTGTTTAACTCTATATGTTGTAAATCTGCCTCTCCTGCTACTTTAATATTATGCAGTCCTGATCCTATTAATTTATTCTATTATGATACAACTATTTGGCAATTATGTTATAACTGTAATTCTGCCTCACTATAATGTTTACTATTATCTATCCCAAATCCCTTACCCTTATTTGTGTTTGCTCTTTCATGAGTCCTTTTGCCAATTGGTTACAGTTGTACTGCTTCTCTTTTAAAACTCCTTTACTACTGTTCTTAAAGTTATTTCTCAAAGTGTTGTTGTTTTAAAACTACTCTTTTCAAACTCCAATTCTCTTTTAAAACTCCAAACACTTCCCACCACTCTTAGATTCAAGGTTCTGCCCCCTTCGTGTGAGCACTGCCTTGGGGACATCTGAGTACCCATTGAACGCTGACACACAAGGCTAGCCTTCTACACTGCACTTATTCATTCCTGGCTAGGTTACCTAGGTGTGAGCACTGTCCAGGATCTTCTGAGGTCCTTAGAGACTATGACACACTTGGGTTGAGAGGTCATGGCATATGGCAGAGAGATCTGGTACTTTGGACCTACTGTGGGCTCTTTGTAGTATAGCTTCTTGATTTGTCTTTATTCAGTTGCGCAATCTATTATCCCTGGTTTGTAATAGTCTGTAAATAAATATTTGGGGCTAGATAGTAATTATGGGAGGGGATTATGCATTCTTAGATAGTTATGGGTAGAAATCATGACTATAGGATTTATTTACCTATGTGTGCAATAGTATCATGCTTAGGACATACATACCATGCATTAGAAACCATGCTTAGATTGCTTACTTCAGCATCTCTAATATTCTCATGTTTATTTTAAAAATCCTGCTAACAGCTAATAACAATAATAAAATATGCTATGATATTGCTGCTTCTGCATTTGCATCTAGAAATCATGCTTCAGGACTCATAATCAATGTATGCATAATCAGTATATATACAGACGCCTAGGCAAACCTTAGGCCTCATACTTACCAAAATAAGTTGTCTTATGTCTTGCATGTATTAAATGTGGTCTTTAAAACCAATCAGTCCTTTTCTGAAATCCTTAAGACTTTGCTGTTTGTTACCATCCTCAACTCATACTTTGCCTATAAATTGCTGAATTTTAAAAACCATTCACCCTTTTTTTTCGAAATACATACAAATCACTCTGTTATTTAAATTTCCTGCTTTGCTTTCAAAATTACTGGTTTCTGAAATTATTCATTCACTTTTTACTAAAATTCATTTAAACTGCTGACTCCTGCTCTGTTTTTGAACTACTAGATTTCAAAAATCAGTCACTCCTTTTTGCAAATCTCTCTGTTTATTCTTAAACATGTTCTGTCTTCAAACTACTCTTTTTTATTCCTGCTTTATTCCTGCTTTATTTTTCAAAATATTCCCTTTGCTAAAAACTCGTTGAAACCCGCTGTTTTAACACACAAATGTTCTGTTTTAAGTTCTGACCTTGAGACCATTATTGTGTTTGAGACGTGAGATTTATGTGTTTATTGTTTAGGGATATATGATCCCCTAACTGCATATGTGAACCCTTTATGTGCAAGTCCTAACTGTTTTCTACATGTCGCCTTAAGGGTTCAGTCTAATACCCACCTTGTAGGATTAGTAATCCTAAATACCCTCTGGGACTTATAGAATGGGATGGGTAATAGCACGCAATAAGCTTTCATGACCAACACGCGCTTCTAACCTCTACGGGTTGTGAAAGGTAGAATACAGATATGATGACCGGTGCTCTAATAAGACGTGTAGCCCCTCTTCGAGGAGTGATTACTGAATATTGCATTGATATGATCCGTATTACTTTAGACCTAGGAAAATTCTTTTCAAATGTTTTTACCCTGATGTTTTACCAATAACCCTTTAAATATTTTCATACTTGTTTGAAATCCCCTCTTATATGAACCTTATTTGCTATTTGTTTACCTTCCAAATTCACAAAAATTCTTGGCTGGGACCCACAATTATGGATCTTGAGGGGTTCCTAACACCTTCCCCTTAGGACAACTTCAAGCCCTTACCCAATCTCTGGTAATGCAAACTAGTTCATGAGTTATCTACTCTAGGTGCCCCGATGCACCACAAAATTGTTAGGTGGCGACTCTTCCTTAAACCACTTCCTTTAAGGAGTTGTCCAGAATGTCATAAACCCGATCTCTCCACACCTGACCCGTGCGAGGAAAAAGGGGGGCGCGACACCTGTGACGCGTAGTGTCGTTATTGATCGAGAGGAATGTGTTAAGTTTATCAGTGCTATGGCTTCTTCGACTGCGTGGGGTCAGAGTATTAAGAAGAAGTATGACATAAAACAGTTGGCAGAGATCGTGAGGTGCGGTGGTTCAGTGCCAGATAAGTATTCATAGCGAAGGCAGCTAGAGAAAGATAATCTTCGGAGAGCTTGAAGTCGTGGTGATCTGCTGGTTTGAGAGCTACAAAGAATGATCCTGGAATGAGGCTAGGCGGTGGTTCCATTTCTAGGAGGCCAGGTGTAAGAAGCAGAAATCGAGCAGTCTCAAATGGGGGAACGACAACACAGCTTGGAACTTGAAGGTATTTGTCGCGCATAATCTGTGTCCATGAGAGGCAGACGGAATAATAAGTTAGTAAATGAAGCAGGGCATAGGATGGGGGATTGAAGTCGCAGAGATCGTGCATTTCAGCATCGCTGGGAGGTGTCAGCAGGTGATTTCTACGGGTGGGTTGTCTTCTGGGGATAGGTTAGCAATGGCGAGGTTGGCAGGTTCTGCGAGGGGTCCTAGTGGTTAGTCCATAGGATATAGAAGGTGTGAATGTTGCTAGAGAATTCGAGTCTTTAGGGATTGCTAGCAAGGGAATTTTGAAGATTTGGACAGATAGGCTGAGCAAGATCGTGTTATCAGCAGAGGAAGGATCTCAGCAGGGTCTAGAGTGCTGCAAGGAGTAGGTTCGAGTTAAGTGGGGGAGTCCCACCATCTGCAGTTGAGTTGTAGGATTGTCTTCGCATAGGGTTGAGGATTGTCGGCGTGTAGGCAAGTTATCTCAGCTAAGGAAAAGGGAGTAAAATGGTAATTTTGCATGGGATTTGATGAATATGTGCAAAGGTTGGCCCTGTTGGATCAGGGTTAGGCTTTGGAGGATTCATAATTTATGTTTACGGTGTGGGCGAGTTGTAAGGATAATGACTCAGTCACGTATTTCATCGAAAAAGGTGTTCCTATGCTAGGAGATCCTTGGAGTTGATTGTATTCGGGGCGAGTCAGAGTGGGTGACTCTCAATAGCGCTCCTAGTGAGTTCAAAAGTTAAGAATGCGGCAATTAAAGGTTTCAGGCAGCAATATGATCTAGAATCGAGCTTTTGCAAAATAACATCTGATAAAGAGGAGGACGGTTTGAATGTTCTATGATATGTCCCATCATACATGATAATATTGGAGGAGTGAGAGAAATAGACTCCGGATTGAAGAAAAGATTTTCAGAAGGGTATGAGACGGGTTGCAGGATTTGGGCAGCATAGTCTCAGGAATCAAGGTCACTCAGGATAAGTGAGGGTTGAGTTTGCTCTGGGTTGAAGGAAGTTGTTATTGTTCCTGAGGCAATTAATGATGATTAAAGAAATATAGATAGATTAGTCATGGTTGAAATGGGACATTTGTGGCAGTGATTGGTTCCTTTGATGTAATTTAGTCATGCATGTGGTTATGCAGGTGTGTGCGGGGCTTGTCGGCCATCGTAGCAGATTTTATGTGGGAGCACTTGAGTGCTATGGCCTGTTAGGTATAGGCAAATCCCGGAAGGGTTATGGTGGTATAGACTACCACTTAAGTTGCATGATTGGGTGATAATGGGAATTCACTCGTGTGATGAGATGGTACTCTTGAATTGAGTTAAGTAAAAAATTTCTATATGATGAAGTGTTCACCCTATTGGTAATTCAAAAGTTATGATGGAATCCTTGCGCTACCTCATGTTTGTATGTTAAGTGCGGGAAGTAGTATGTACCTGGGAGTAAGAATCGAAATTTAGGTCCGATGTTTATATGGATTTCATGAGCTCGGAAGAGCAAGACAAAGTGATTCAAAAGTTTAGTGTAAGCAGTTATTATCTTCAGTGTCACCTGAGATTGATATTCGGTGGAAGAGGCTTTGTACCCTAGTCATTGGTTCTTAACGTGTTTTGCAGCCTTAGTGCGGCCGGTGTTATGGATGTGCAGACTTGTTGCCTTGTGTGGAAGGTCGTGGAAGCATGACCGCGAAAAGATTGTATAAGTGTGACATGTAGTCACTTGATGAATTTCAGATTTGGACTGAGTACAAAGAAGTGTAATATTGCTTAAGTGAGAATTTACGACTGGAGGGCGTTCAGTTCAGTTGATTATGGATTATGGGGTGTTAGTCCCGGTAGTGATGGTTGTTCGCGGGTATTATGAGAAAGAGTGGGTTAATGTGGACCCAGGTAAAAGTTAATAGCTAAGTTTTGTGCGAGTGAGGTGGCTCGGTGTTTGTGGATAGATTTAAATATGATTATGGGCTCCGTATGAGCCAGACATGTTCCTTTCAGTAGATCATTTTTCATGGAAAGGTATTAGAATAATGGTTGTTGTTCCGTCTTCGTCGAATTCATGTGTTATTGTAATTGTGCCGTGTGAGTTGTGAAACGGCTTTGATAATTTCTTATGTGTTGAGGTCCCGCGTAGCGGGGATGTTATGTGAGCAGGATAGCTCTTGAGATCCAGAGTATATGTGTATATATATCGCATCTCAGTTGTGCTTGAATTTTGTAGCCTTTGGCTTTATTAGTTTTCCCATGATAGTATTATGCACTTAGCGTGTTTGTGATCAATATTCAATAATTCATAATTGTGAGCAAATCAGCTCCGTATATATATCTTCTTATGCAAAGTTTATATGCGGATCGGGTTTCACGCCGCAACAGTGTGATGACGAGAACAGTTAATATGTATTTATTTTCTTGTGTTTTATTTCCTATTTTCTGGTAAGAATTTATATTAGTTGAGTGAGCTGAATAGTTCTGTCCTGAGTCGTTTCTGATTATCATGTTTGAGTTATAGCCTATTGGGCGACGCGGTATCATGTAAGGCTGTTAGCCATGTGGGGTGAATTGCTGTCTAAGTAGTTCGTACTGGATAAGACGAGATTATCGGACCAGGGATCAGTATGATAAGGTTATGTGAAGTGTATATTAAAGAGCAAGTAGCATCATTCAGGTTCATATGGAAGTGACGGTTCTAGTCAAGGTATTCAAGGATTTGTTAACTCTGCAGTTGAGTGTGAATTTCTGTGATTTCCCTCCATTGTGGTTGTATCGCCATCAGTATAGCAGGATGTCTGTATAATTGTTATGAGGTGCATCCGGAGCATCAGATTTGTGGGCCTTGGCTAATAAGATTCAGGAAGCGTCACTGTGGTCAGACGGTGAGTTATGCTGTGCATGGTGCCGATTCAGCAAGGGTATGTAGTTATGACATGGTATATCGTGTGTTATTTCATGCAATGCTTATATATATTGAAACTAGGCCTGGCTAGAGAAATTCCAGGTGTTTGAATGAATTCTAAGCTTATTATATGGATAAAAAAGAAATCTCCAGATTTGATCAAGTTATTGTGCTCGACTGGGTTGTGGTAACACAGGCAGGTGCTCGAGATGTTAACAGTGATTTCAGGTAACTCCAGAGCAGTTCTTAGCACGTTCGAGGACGGACGTCGGTTTACGTGGGGGAGAATGTAACGACCCGACCGGTCAATTTAAGTTCTGGCGCGTTGTTCAGCGGTTTGAAGTCGTGATCAGCTTTGTTTCAGGTATTATGACCCGTGGGCATGGTCGAGATTGAATTCCATGAAGTTTAGAATTGATTTGGAAAGAAAATTCTCATTTCAGAAGCCTTAAGTTGGAGAAATCGACTAAGATTTGAATTTTGAGTAAACGATCTCCGAATCAGCATTTGAAGGTTCCAGCAGGTTAGTATGATGATTTCGGACTTGGGCGTATGTCCGGATCGGGTTTTGGATAACCTGGGAGCATTTTGGCGTATATTGTGGAAGTTAGCATTTCAGAAGGATTTCATAAATTTGGGCTTGAAGTGCATATCAGTGAGGTTGATGTCCAATTGGGATTCCGAGTCTGGGAAAAGCTCCGTATGGTGATTCTAGAATTGGGAGCGCGATCATAAGTGAATTTGGATGTCTGTAGGTCATTTTGGAGTGATTTGGCTAAAGATAGAAATTTGAAGGTTTTTGGGAAATCCGACCGGAAGTGGAAGTTGTGATATCGAGGTCAGAATGCGTTTACGGAAGTTGGAGAAGGTATGCAATGTTGAATATGACTTGTGTGCAAAATTTGAGGTTAATCGGACGCGATTTGATAGGATTCGGCCTCAGATGAAGAAGTTTGAAATTCTAAGTTCTTAAAGAAGTGGATTTGAGTGCGAATCGTGATTTTCTGCGTTGTTTGATGTTATTTGAGGGCACGAGCAAGTCCGTGTCATGTTTTGGGACTGATTGATGTAATTAGACGGGGTCTCGGGGGCCTCGGCTGGATTCCGAGTGGTTAACGGATCAAACCTAAAGTTGGAAAAGGCCTGGTTTTGCTGTCATCTGGTGTGATCCGCACCTGCGAGGTTTTGGCCGCAGGTGCGAGTGTGGCTTGGCTTGGCTGGGAACCACTGCTGCGATGGATTTTCTGCACCTGCGAAGCAGGAGGTGCGGGTAGTGGGGGCACATGTGCGACTTGGCTGGAGTTGAGGGAAACCGCATGCGCGGGTGGTTTGGTCGGTGCGGAGGAAGGACCGCAGGTGTGAAAAATGCCTGGGCAAAATGTTTTAAAAATCGAGTTTGTGCCTTTTCTCTCTCATTATTCATTTGGGATAGGCGATTTTGGAAAACTTTTCAAGGGGGATTTCACCAAGCATCAAGAGGTAAGTTGTTTCTACTTGTTTCTAAGGTTAAATACAAGATTATTACATAGATTTGGTAGTGGAAATTGAGGA
Organism: Nicotiana knightiana; assembly: GCA_005239525.1. Taxonomy (NCBI): domain Eukaryota; kingdom Viridiplantae; phylum Streptophyta; class Magnoliopsida; order Solanales; family Solanaceae; genus Nicotiana; species Nicotiana knightiana. Next base: position 11,724 of record ML410478.1, read on the forward strand.
AAAATTGGGAAATATTGAAGAAACCTAGAATTTTTGGGTTTTAGCCAAAGAGTATGGAATGTATAGTAAATTATATATTTCAGTTAGTAAGGCTATGGGTAGAACATACCTTCGAGAAATTTCGGATTTCGGGCACGTGGGGCCGAGTGCATTTTGGTCATTTCACTGAGCGGGGTTGGGAAAGTATATAATTTGAACTTGTTGTGAGTAGTAGGATGAATTTTCATTGACTTGTTGTTTATGTGGTAGTTTCGGAGCGTTATGCATCCGTTGGAGTCATCGGAAGTGTTTGGAAGCCGGTGTTGGAATTTCAGAGCAAGGTAAATCTCCTTTCTAACTTTGTGAGGGGGAATCGTCCCCTTAGGTGACTTAATTCACTGCATGCTACTATCTTCAGGGGCTACGTACGCACGGGGTGACGGGAGTCCGTGCGTAGCTACTATTATGCCATGTCCGGGTAGCCTAGGACCCACTAGCATGCTTTGTGTGTCTACCTGTAACACTGCCTGCATCATTGAACTGCTAATATAACTGAAAACGTAATTTAATGTTTAAAAGAAAGCTAGAGTTCATATTGTTAACCTTCTAAAAAGAGAATTTGTTTCCGCTGTGAATATATGCGTATCTGGACTAGGTTGTATCGAGGAATACATTAAACTTGACAAATGAGTTTCAAAACCTATATTTCATACTTCTTTTAATAAAGATTTTACCACTTTCCTGAGAAAAACGGGTTTCTTGATAAAATATGAATTCATTATGTGGATATGTGTAACTTTGGGTGCCTGAGTCGCTTGAGTGATTTTCGAGCAGGAAGACCCTGTATTGTGTATGTATTCTTATGAGCACCTGAGTCGCATGTATGATTCGCGAGCAGGCTAGCCATATTATGTTAACCGCGTCGCATGACCGATACGCGATCGGGGCAGATAGATGCATCTATGGATCGAGTCGGTCGACCCCTCGGCAGTGCACAATTTTTTATTGTTGGTCCGTGCCGTTCGACCCTCGGCATTGCTTGCGCATGATATTTGCTGCGTAGTTGCTATGAGATTTTCCTGATTATTGGCCTGTAATTTTAAATTGTCGATTGAAATGAAAAAGACTTAAAGTTATTAAAAAAGACTTTTGGAAGAAGTTGTTCCTTCCGTTGATTTATTATTATTTGATTAAATCACCATGTTGATTAATATTGAATATGACGACGATATAAAGTGTTAAATGTGAACGAAACTTAAAGATGTCTAAATCCTGTTTTATGGACTGCCTATGATAAAACCCATGCTTAGCGTCACTCTTAAATATTTTAAATGGACCTTTAGTAAGTGTCTAAATTGACCTCTCGTCACTACCTCTCTAAGGTTAGCCGGGCCACTTACAGGGTACACGTTGTTTTTTTACTCATAATACACTTTCTATGCATTTTATTGCATAGGTACTTACAAAGAAAATGTGGAGGATCCGGAGACTCAGGCGAGCTGCATCTTCCGGAGGCGATCCGCAGCTGACAGAGTCACCTTCATACTGTATCTATTTCATTTTAAATTTCCTCGTCCAGTTGTATTTCGGACAGGCTTTGTAATGATTGTATAAATTTTTAGAAATAGCTCATGTACTTGTGACACCGGGTTCTGGGATATGTATTGGGATAATTGTTTAAGTGAAAATCTTAGAACACTGTTTTTAAATAACAGAATTTATTTGCTGTCATATTTAATTTACGAAAATTTATTTACTTGATTATGAAATGCAAGAAAAGGTAACGGTTTGAAAATGTTAAGACGTGAATGTATTCAATTAATTAAGGATTTGGCTTGCCTGACAGTGGTGTCCGGCGCCATCACGACCTATGGATTTTGGGTGGTGACAAAAACCCTCAAAGAATCTCCCAAAACTGAGTTCTAGAAGTCAAAATATGTTTAAAATGATAAAACCCCGATTTTGCAAACTTACATTCTGCCCAGGTGCTTTGTGAATCGTGATCGCAGGAATCGAGGCAAAGTCGCATAGAAGGAAATGGCTACTGATGTAAGATGTGCTCCGTGACCACGGAGAATCTTATGCGATCGCGTGTAAGGGGCAAGCTGGCTTCTGCGATCGCGGATGGTGTTATGCGAACGCGGTGAAGAAATTTTAGGCGACCAGTAGGGACACATCGTGATCACAAAAGAATCACTGCGATCATGATCAAGGAAATGGGAAGGGAAAACAGGACGCTACGCGATCGCGGCTTAGGCTACACGATCGCAAAAGAGGGCAACAGACACCAGAAACAACAGTTCAATAATGGAAGAAAATGGCATGAAACTCATCCGAAATGCACCCGAGGCCCCCGGGACTCAAAACCAAATATAGACACAACCTCAAAAATATCCTATGAACTTATTCGAGTAATTAAAACACCAAAATAATATCATAAATATCAGATTAAACATCCACATCCATAAAAATTCTCAAAACTTCTTAAACTTCAAATTTTGCATTTAAGGTCCGAATCACGTCAAACTAAGTCCGTTTCTTACCAAATTTCACAGATAACACATATAAGTCATATCGAACCTGTACCGGACTCCGGAACCATGATACGGGCCCGATATCACAGGTTTCACCTCAAATTTCATTTATATTTTTCAGAAAACAATTTTCTTTAAAAATTCATTTCTCAGACTTGGGACCTCGGAATTCGATTCCGGGCATACGCCCAAGTCCCATATTTTCTTACGGACCATCCGGGACCGTCAAATCATGGGTCTGGGTCCGTTTACCAAAAACGTTCATCAAAGTCAACTTTATTCAAATTTCTAATACAAAATTATCTTTTTTATCAGTTTTCACATAAAGGCTTCCCGGCTACACTCCCGGGCTGCGCACGTAAATCAAGGTGAGATAAAAGGAGGTTTTCACGACCTCGAACACAAAATTATCTAGAAATATACGAGATGACCATTTGGGTCATCACAATCTCCCCCTCTTAAACAAACGTTCGTCCTCAAACCATCCAACATTCACCTTGAACTCATCCAATCACCGATGGCGCACTTCCAACACACACCCGCGGATGATCCCACGTCACCCCAACCTACATAAGCCTGATGACACCATCACAACTGCAATATAGACTTCTCATCACCAACGATAAGCCTTATACCTCAATTCCTCACCTTCTACTCATTTCCAAAAGACCCGATTCTAAATCCATATCCGGCATTAGCCTCAACCAGCTGCATCAACTCAGGTCTACGCCCATAACGCATGACCACACAACATAGCGCATCACACATATGCTCAATATCACTTTTGGTCACAAAAACTGCCCGCAATCAACTCAACATTGGCAATTAGTTCCACGTATGGAAGAACTCTCTGTCCAAACCCCATAATACTGATAATGATGCAATGAACACGAAAACTTCATTATTAAACACCCGAATTACCAAGCCACAACTAACACCACCGTGCACACATCTCGCAAACTAAATTAAGGAAAACACATAACGAAATGGCTAAATATGAAAATAGAAGCATACAAAGGAACTATCAAACAAGCCCATAGGCATAACTCTCCATCAATACTAACTTACCAAAAGCAATATAACAAGGAAGAAGCAAAGCATATGAACAAATCACAAGGATTCCATCCTGATACAATTCCACCGTGGTACTCAGCCCGGTCTATACATATCAAATCACAAAGAATCATGAGGGTCTCGCCCTCAAATCTATGTCACATGCCGAATACATATCATACCAATAGAAATCTCCCGCTAATTCATCTCGGCTAACGAAATCATAGCGATCACTTAACTCACATCTCAATGGAGTATCAAATCACATCTTGTAAACAAAATACTTAGGAAAAATAACATAAAGCTCACAATGATGAACAATAAGGACTCACTTCTATTCTCACCACCATCAATGATGAATAAAACAACGCTAGACACGACCACTGCTCAAAAAATCTCCCAATAGGAGCAAACACGAAAATAGAGTGCCAAGCTTAAAACTTACTCATAAATAAGCAACTAATAAGGGAAACTCGTCCCGATCGACAGACGTATAGTGAAATACAATGGTACCCCACTTTAGCACATCAAGACATACCTGGGTGATAATATTTGGCACAACGGCCTGTAGCCAACTATATGCAACACATCAACTGGTCGGGCCTCCCCCTCTTGGGCGCCATCTACCCACCTGAATACCGTGCTATAACAATCCTACCTGAATCCTTGAACAATCTCTCACCCCATGGCTATAATCTCCACACTGAAAACAATCTCTTTGCCGATTTGGCTATAGAAAACATACAATACGGATCCTCTGAGACCCATGAGTACCTGAAAATCCCCCCAATGCGAAGCTGGTAAAGCAAACTGAATTGGTTGACTCAAAATTCTCTACCATGACGTACCTTGGTTCCATAATAAGTAACAGTAGATTACTCCGGTCTACGAGGCATCCTCGCCTCCCGAAACTCTCTTTCCTGATCTCATCTGACTTCTCGCTCCCGGTTCCACATGCTCCTTAACGGGCGAGCGATCCCCACTACCTGCTGAAACGAGGCATCCTACTCTAACTCTCGAGTCTCGCTGAACCGAATATCATGTCTGAATCTCCCAAGTGACTCTACAGACTCATCTCCTAACTTAAGCAACCAAGCGAAGTGCATGTCTAGCCAACCCACTGAATCTAACGACATACTCCAATAGTTACATGGCGCCCTGACGCAACTGTTCAAACTTCACGTGCCGAACATTCTAAGGATTTAAGGTGCAACCTCCCTCAAAACATCTCCGAAAACTGAATCCATGTTAGTGAAGCTAACTCAGCCAGGTTACCCCAACTCATATGTCGCCACCACTGATCAACCCATTACTCTTAACCTGAGACGTGACAAAAAGAATCCCGCCCGTCTCCACAACACCCGAAATAAGAAGAATATAGTGACACTCCCCCCAGGAAACCCGGGGCACCATGTGCCGCCAATCCACTAAAATATATAAGGGTGGTACTTCCTATACCCCTCAAGTCCAAGGTATTCTTCCTCTGATGCTACTGTCCTAACCACGGGCTGAACTAAAACCACATGATGTGCTGCCATGACAGTGGGAGTCTGCACTCCTCCCCTGATCCGTGTAATAGTCGGTGAACTAGAATCAATCTCGCCTGAGTCAATGTACCAATTATTCTCAAAACTATTCCAAGGCCTCCTGAAGTCCAGGGTAGCAACAGGCACCCCCAGTACCTGTCCCCCAACTAGAATTTCCGGCGATCCTCAATGGCTGCTCCGGTAGGCATCTTAACTGCGGAACGTGCTCCTTGTCGGCCTCTGTCTCTGGCCCTTGCGACTTTTGCTTCAGGTAACATCATCAGGAACCTATCCTCGCCATCCTCACCACAGGTGGGAGAATGGAACGATAATTTCAACCTTAAAGATCAATGAACTCGCACGATGGAAATGGAAGAAGTGAAATTGTCCGAATAGTTTAGTACCCCCTCGAAGATAAGTACAACCGTCTCTGTACCGATCCGCAAGACTCTACTAAACTCACTTATGACTCGTAGCACCTACGAACCTAGAGCTCTGATACCAATTTGTCACGACCCAAATTTCCCTCCGTTGGGTATCGTGATGGCACCTAGTCCTAAGGACTAGGTAAGCCTCACATTTCCACTGAACAACATTAATAATAAAGGAATTATAACAGTCTGGATATAGAAATCTTGACAGAGTTTACGATTTCCCGAAACCCGGTATATACAAGTCATAACCTCTACGTCATCTTTCAACCGAATCTAAATATAACTGTCAAGAAATAATAAGTACAGTTGACATAAACAGGAAGGTGACACCAAAGCCTGCGAGCGCAGCAGCAGGTTACCTTGAGTCTCCTCAACAACGATTCGCGAAGCTACTAACAACAATTACCTGGATCTGCACACAAAATGTGCAGAAGTGTAGTATGAGCACACCACAGCGGTGCCCAGTAAGTATCAAGACTAACCTCGGTGAAATAGTGACAAGGACTAGTCAAGACACCACTGGTCTAATAAGTAAAAAGAAATAAATGTACAAATGACCGAAACATAATATCTACTATAGATTTTTCGATATAATTAACGGTACGATCGAATAATACGGAAGAAAAATTCAATAATTGCGATCAACGGACATCATAATAGAAATACGCAAAGAGAATGGAAAGAATGCAATCCAAATGTCGGGAACCACAACCCAATAAAACATTAGCAACTCAGCACTGCATCTATTTATTCACGTCAGGACTTAGCCAATAAACACAATAAAACTGGTCAAACCTTCGAGTGAAAACCTTTAAATCGTGAGTTTATTTTGAAATCTTTAAAGATATAATCATTTCGAATAGAGAAATTTCTTCTTTGAAACGTACTTTCTCTGAATGTATATTAATATATTTTTATAAAGAGAAATATTTAAAACATAGTCTCTTCAAAATACGTGGTGTTAAAATATACTTTCTCAAATACTTCTCTTTGAAATATAGTTTTTCTGCAAGACAAATACTTTTCAAATATACTTTCGAAATAGAAGTCCTTCAGACATAACTTTTTCTGGAGATAATTTCTTTTCAGCTATACTTTTCAATATATATATATATATATT
>ML410478.1:22098-64503 GCA_005239525.1 Nicotiana knightiana
AGTTCCCCCACACAAGGTTAGGCAAGATACTTACCTCAAAGACGACAACCCGGTACTCAAAAATAGACTTCTCGGGCAGGAAGGCCTCCGTACGGCTCAAAATCAACTAAAATAACTTCAAAATACATATAAAACGTATAAGGAACTATTCCGAATACTGAAGTCTCAATCTTTACAGTATTACAAAAATCGACCCAAAAGTCGACCCTCGGTTCCGCACCTCGGAACTCGATAAATTTTACAGATTCTGATTACCCATTCCGATACGAGTTCACCCATACTAAATTTATCCAATTCCGATAACATTTGGTCATTCAAATCATGAATTTTCATTTTTAAAATTTCTTTCAAAAAAAACAATCCCCTCAACCTAAAACACAAATTAAATGATAAAGACAAGAACTAATTCATGAAATATAATTAATTATAGTGGAAGAATGCTTTCCCATTCTATTTGTGTAAAAAACCCTCAAAGAATCGCCCAAAACCGAGTTCTAGAAGTCAAAATATGTTTAAAATGGTGAAACCCCGTTTTTGCAAACTTATATTGTCCAGGTGCTTTGAGAATCGCAATCGCGGGAATCGAGGCTCGATCGCGTAGAAGAAAATGGTTGCTATTGTAAGATATGCTCCGCGATCGTGGAGAATCTTATGTGATCGCGTGTAAGGGACAGGCTGGCTTCTGCGATCGCGGATGGAGTTATGCGAATTCGGTGAAGGGATTTAGGTGACCAGAAGGGACATATCGCGATCGCGAAAGAATCACTACCATCACGATCAAGGAAATGGGCAGGGAAAACAGGACACTACGCGATCGCGGCTTGGGCTACGCGATCGTGAAAGAGGGCAACAAACACTAGAAATAGCAGTTTAAAATGGGAGAAAATAGCCCGAAACCCATCCGAAATGCACCCGAGGCCCCCAGGACTCAAAACCAAATATACACACAACCTCAAAAATATCCTACAGACTTATTCGAGTGATCAAAACACCAAAATAACATCATCAAACCTCCAAATCCATAAAAATTCTCAAAACTTCTTAAACTTCAAATTTTGCATGTAAGGTTCGAATCACGTCAAACTAAATCTGTTTCTTACCAAATTTCACAGATAACACATATAAGTCATATCGAACCAGTACCAGGCTCCGGAACCATGATATGTGACCGATATCATAGGTTTCACCTCAAATTATCCTACGGACCCTCCGGGACTATGAAATTACGGGTCCGGGTTCGTTTACCAAAAACGTTGACCAAAGTCAACTTTATTCGAATTTCTAATACAAAATTATCATTTTCATCAGTTTTTCACATAAAGGTTTACCGGTTACACGCCCAGGCTGCGCATGAAAATTATGGTGAGATAGAAGGAGGTTTTCACGACCTCAGAATACAAAATTAGCTAGAAATATACGGGATGACCTATTGGGTCATCACAAAAGTACTGAATAAACTAGTAATAAATTGATAAACAATATGGAAAATTATTGAAAAAATACCAATGCAATTTTAAAATAATTTGAGGAAAAAATTAGGTATCAACAGTTGTTCCTCTTTACCTGGGAAGGATGAATGAGTTGTCGGGTAAAGATATAATGTCCAATTTTGACCGAGCAAAACGGTTTGAAGAGTTTAAGGCCGCACTCCAGTTTCTTAGTTGCCTACATATCACCGATTTTACAGGAATCAGCCGTATGTAGTTCAGGAGTCATCGGTGAAGTATATCGATGATGTTTCTTAGAAGCACGGACGCAACATGTGGGACTGATTGAATAAGCGGCTTACAGGGTGGTTAGGAGAACTGGAGCGGAACCGTTCCTGCCGGGTTGGCAGTTTGCTCACCGAATCACCTGCAAATAAATAATACGAGCATCTATTGTGCGTAATTTCAACATGATGCAAATTCCCATTGGACCATGAATGATGTCTTCGTTTGGTTATGGATGACGTCCTCATACCATGAGTGTCCTGGGCTATGAATTGCTTGATGCGTGATTCACAAGCCATTAAAATGATGTTACCAGGCCATGAGGATGGTGCCTCCGAACCATGAAGCCTTTGAATAATGATATGCAGTGGGAGACAGTGGTTAGTCTCGAAAGGCAGAAATGTGACCTTATGCAAAATGTAGATGGAGGTAGAGCTTAACCTTGGAAGGAAGAATGGTAGGCTTATGCAACAAATAAAATTACAATAGGAATTCTTAGCTTGTGATGAATTGTGGCATTGTGATTATTGAGAGCATTGTGACTGCGGAGGATTGAGGCATGTGCGAACATCCGGAAGTGCAGCAGTTTTGAGAGTTGTATTTTGGACAACGTTTGTTCCCTAGGCGGATGGTTCATTTAGGGATTTTTCAACCTTAGTGCCTGCAACCAAAGAAAGATCGTGAGTTCTATAAACGGGGGGAGGGGGGTTAGTTCGTATCCCCGCTGGATTTTCTTGACTTGATGGGCTCGATATGATGATACTGTCTATATTATTGGGGTACCGTTGCTAAATAAAGTTGTTTCAAAAACAAACATGCATGATTTTGTAAAAGAATAATGTATAATTAAAAATAATTTTGGGATGAACCGACGGCCGTGATACGGCTCGGGACATTGCAATATCCCCTGCAGCGGAATTTTGAGGGTCCTCCTCAAAATTCTGCCCCAGTTTGATGGGTGAATGTCTCTGGTTGTTGCTCGTGCAGCGATTGGCTGATCTTGCTTCAGAAGTTTGCTCAAAATTATGCCCAGTTGGATGGATGAATGCTTCTAGCTGTTGCTCGTGCGACGATTGGCTGAAATTGCTTCAGAATTTTGAGGACCCTCAAAATTCTGCCCCAGCTTTCAATTGCGGGGAAAAATAAATTTCTTATTGAATTGTGATCAAATCCATAGTGCTGCCTAAGTATCCCCTCTTAAACGGGAATCAGGTCAGGCGTAGTTCAATTTACATTATTGAGAAAGCATAATGATTACACAGTAGCGTTTGACTTCATCTGAATTGAGTGGCTTTGGCAAGACTTCTCTGTCCATTTCTGCGAGTATAAATGCTCCTCCTGCCAGTACCCGGTGCACTAAGTACGGACTCTGCCAGTTGGGAGAGAACTTTCCTTTGGCTTCGTTATGATGTGCAATGAGCTTCTTCAGCACCAGCTGCCCCGGTGTGAACTATCTAGGCTTTACTCTGTTGTTGAAGGCTCGGGTCATTCTGTTCTGATAGAGTTGACCATGACAGACTGTATTTATTCTCTTTCCGTCTATGAGGGCTAGTTGCTCATAACGGCTCTTTACACATTTTGCGTCGCTGAGCTCAGCTTCTTGTATAATTCTTAGAGATGGAGTCTCAACTTCGGTAGGAATAACAACCTCAATACAATAAACTAGCATATAGAGAGTTGCCCCTGTTGAGGTGCGAACTATGGTGCGATATCCCAATAAGGCAAATGATAACTTCTGATGCCACTGCTTGTGCCTTTCTATCATCTTTCTTAGTATCTTCTTGACGTTTTTATTGGCGGCTTCTACAGCTCCATTCATCTGATGTCTGTAAGCTGTGGAATTCTTGTGTTTGATCTTGAAAGCCTTGCACATAGCTTTCATCAAGTCACTGTTGAGATTGGAACCATTGTCGGTGATGATTGACTCAGGAATCCCGAATCGACAAAAAATACGGTCGTGGACAAAGTATGCCATGACTTTCTTAGTCACTGCTTTGTAGGATGCTGTTTCGACCCGTTTGGTGAAATAGTCGATGTCTACCAGAATGAACCGGTACCGTTGGAGGCAGCAGGCTCGATTGGTCCAATAACATCCATGCCCGAGGTGGCGAACGACCATGGTGAGCTTGTTGCGTTGAGCTCGTTTGGAGGTATCTTTATCATATCTGCATGTATCTGACAACGGTGGCATTTTCAAACATGCTGGATGCAGTCCGTCCATAGTCATCCAAAAGTAACCATCTCGGAGTATCTTCTTTTCCATAACAAAACCGTTCATATGGGGCCATAGGTCCTAGCATGAATCTCTTCTAGCAGCTTGGATTCTTTCTTTGCATCGAGACAACGTAATAATTCCAAATTGGGGGTCCTCCTATATAGGATTCCTCTGCCGTGAAAGAAGTTGTTGGCAAGTATTCGAAGTGTGCATTTCTAAGTGGGATTTTCAAGCTCTAGGTAATCTCTTTTTGCCAAATATTCCTTGATGTCATGAAACCAAGGATTTTTGTCTGCTTCCCCTTCGACATGGGCACAATAAGCAGGCTGATCATGGATCTTTACGGGAATATGATGAATGAAATTCTTGTCCAGGTGTTGGATCATTGAGGACTAAGTAGCCAACGCATCAGCGAACTCATTCAGGATTCTGGGGACATGCCGAAATTCTATCTTTGTGAACCTCTTTCTTAATTCCTGTACGTGGTGCAAATACGGCAGTATCTTGGAATTCTTGGTAGCCCACTCTCCTTGTACCTGATGTACCAGCAAATCTGAGTCACCAATCACTAATAGCTCCTGGACGTTGATGTCAATGGCTATGTTGAGCCTAGGATACAGGCTTCATATTCTGCCATTTGTTGCTGCAGGCGAATCTGAGTTTGACCGATACCGGATAATGCTGACCGGTTTATGATATTAGGACTGCTCCAATGCCAATTCCCTTGAATTTTGCTGCTCCATCGAAGAACATTCTCCAACCGTCATAGGATTCTACAATGTCTTCCCCTATGAATGATATCTTTTCATCAAGAAAATACATTTTCAGAGGTTCGTATTCTCCATCTACAGGGTTCTCAGCAAGATGGACTGCCAGTGCTTGTCCTTTAACTACTTTATGAGTGACATAGATAATCAAACTCACTCAGAAGGATTTGCCACTTAGCTAGCTTGCTAGTGGGCATGGGCTTCTAAAAGATGTACTTCAAGGGATCCATTCTCGATATGAGATACGTTGTCTAGGCACAGAAGTAGTGCCTCAGCTTCTGATCTACCCAAGTCAAACCACAACAAGTGTGTTCCAATAGAGATTACCTGGCCTCGTACTGAGTGAACTTCTTGCTGAGATAATAAATGGCTTGCTCCTTTCTTCCTGTTTCATCGTGTTGCCGCAGAACGCAGCCGAAAGATCCATCTAACACTGCAAGGTAGATTAACAGAGGTCTACCTGGTTAAGGCGGTACCAAGACTGGTGTTGTTGACAGGTATGCCTTGATTTTTTCGAAAGCCTTTTGACAATCATCGGTCCACTTTGTTGCGGCGTCCTTCTTCAGCATCTTGAATATCGGCTCACATATAACTGTAGATTGTGCTGTGAATCGGCTGATGTAGTTAAGTCTCCCCAAGAAACTCATCACATCTTGCTTGTTCCTTGGCGGTGGTAGTTCTTGAATGGATTTGACCTTTGACGGATCCAATTCTATCCCTCAGCGGCTGACAATGAATCCGAGAAAATTTCCAGCAGGAACCCTGAACGCACACTTCGCAGGGTTCAGCTTCAAATTGTATTTCCGCAATCTATTGAACAACTTCCGCAAATATTCTATGTGGTCGGTGGCTCTCCTCGATTTGATAAAAACATCATCCACGTATACGTCGATCTCTTTGTGAATTATGTCGTGGAAGATGGTGGTCATAGCACTCATATAGGTGGCCCCTACATTCTTCATACCGAATGGAATCATCTTGTAATAATACACTCCCCACGGTGTAATAAAAGTCGTTTTCTCAGAATCTTCCTCATCCATCCAGATCTGATGATAACCAGCGAAGAAATCCACCAATGATTGTAGTTCATGCTTGGCGCAATTGTCAATCAGGATATGTATATTTGGCAAAGGGAAGTCGTGTTTTGGACTTGCTCGGTTGAGATCCCGGTAGTTGACACAAACTCTGACTTTCCCATCCTTCTTTGATACCGGAACAATGTTGGCTAACCATGTCGGGTACTCAACTACGCTGAGAACCTTGGAGTGGATTTGCTTGGTGACTTATTCTTTGATTTTCAAACTCATGTCGCGTTTGAAGTTCCTAGGATTTTGTTTTACCGGTGGACACATTAGATTGGTTGGCAATTTGTGAGCCACAATAGACGTACTTATACTAGTCATGTCGTCGTACAACCAGGCGAATATGTCCTCATACGCTTTTAGAAATTCTGCGTATTATTTCTTGTCTGACAGCGACAAATGAATGATGATTCGTGTTTCCTTGATGTTTTCTGATTCTCCTAGGTTGATGTTTTCAGTCTCGTCCAGGTTGGACTTAGGTCTGTTCTCAAAATTCTCAACTTCTTTGATAATCTTGTCAGGTATGTCATCTTCTTCTGAATCCACGTCTGTTTGCTGCGTTGTCTCGTTGCATGTCACAGTCATCGGTTCATCAATACATGTAATAGTAATGTTGTATAGGTACAGTAATGAGGGAAAAATGATAGCAATAAATATTGATTCATAAGAAAATTTAAAAATGCTTTTGATAAATTGAATGATTGTTTTGAACATTGAATATCTTACTGCAGGAATTAAAATGCGAAAAAGGAAATCATTTTGTAAATAAAAACAATGAATAATGCTTGTTTTAGCCTTACTACCCCGAGGCTCGTCGGACTTAGGTTGTTCTGACAATGCAATTCTTGAGGTAAGTCCCTCTGCTCACAGCCTGTATGAAAGGGCCTTCCTCCCCATCCTCCTCGAGAATAACACAGCAGTCCATATCACTGTCCTCCAGAAACAAGTTCCTCATTGCTGCAAGTGCTTCTTCTACGTCTGATCCATATATAACGCCAACCTGTTGGAAGGTCTGCTCCAGATGCGGTATTGGTTTCTCTAAAGGGTAATAAGGACCGCGCCATGGTGGCGACCAGTTTTTGAATTATTCCCAAGTGTATTCGTATCCCAAACCGAAAGCGATGTCGTGCTTCTTGAGTTTCATAGGTTTTGAGATCCCCTGAAGGTTCTTGCCGAGCCCTTTACCTGGCTTGTACCCTCGCCAGTTCATCATACTTGCGATCTTGCTATCCCACAATTTGTCTTTGTCGATAGCGTTGACCCGTTGAATATGGTGGTAAGTTTCTCCACCCAGCTTCCTTCTTCCTTCAATCACCGGAATAGTCTGGCGACTGTAAATGTGGTTTCTACCATCGCCATGAATAATCACCTTTTGTTGGGTCCACTCAAACTTCACAGCCTGATGTAATGTTGATGCTACAGCCCCAACATCATGGATCCAGGGTCGCCCTATTAACAGGTTGTAGGACACTGGCACATCTATCGCATGGAAGTCAACCTCGAACCAGGTTGGTCCCTTTTGCCAGCATAGGCTTATCTCTCCAATGGTGGACCTTTGAGATCCATCGAAAGCTTTCACATTGATTTCTCCATCCTTTATATCATGTAACTCTTTACCCAATTTCTTGAGCATTATCAACGGACAGATTTTAAGACTGGATCCTCCATCGATCAAGATTCTGGTGATGAAATAATCTTCGCATTGCACAATGATGTGCAGTGCTTTGTTGTGACCCAAACCTTCAGGTGGAAGCTCGTCTTCATGGAAAGTGATCTTGTGGCTTTCTAGCAGTTGGCCGACCATATTGGCCATTTCCCCGCTAGTGATGTTGTTCGGCACATAGGCTTCGTTCAACACCTTCAACAAAGCACTCCTGTGCGTCTCAGAATTCTGTAGCAAAGAGAGGATGGATATTTGTGTTGGCGTCCTGTTCAGCTGGTCGATGACCGAATACTCCTTAGCATGTACTTTCCTCAAATGGCATGGACATATTTACCTCAGCATCCTCAGACGGTTGAATCTGGACTATGATCAGGTTGAGAGTAACCGCTGGCTTCTTTAGGTCATCGCCTTCCACGATCAACCTGATTGACCCTTCGGGGACCCAGTCGTCTTCTATTTCAATCAAGTGGATGACTCCTCCCTTATGGTCCGTAAGAGGATTGTTGTGGACATTTGGAGAGAATTCCTTTTCCATGATGACCTTGTTGTCAATCAAGGATTGTATCTAGTCCTTCAAAGAGCGGCATTCATCGACTATGTGTCCCTTCATGTCGGAGTGGTATGCACAGGACTTGTTTGGGTTGACCCATTGAGAAGGATTCTCAGGGTTTGCAGCAGGGATGAGGGTGACATAACCAGTAGCTTTGAGCTTCTCATACAGCTGGTCGATGGGTTCAGCGATGGCGGTACACTGTTTTTGAGGTCTGCGATCAAAATTAGGATGAGGTCTAGGGAAGTTTTGGCGTGCAGGGGGTGAATGGAAATGGGATGGTTGAGAATTGTAAGTGTGGTAGACAGGAGCGGGTTGAGACTATCTGGGTGAAGCAGGTTGATATGTCGGTGGTGGAGGTGATTGATAAGTTGGTGGTGGAGGTGATTGATAAGTGGGTGGTGGAGCTTGGTATGAGGGTGAGGGTGCTTGGTAATTTGGGGTTGGATGATATCTGAGTGGAGGTGTTCGGTAAGTTTGGTATTTGAGTGGGGATTTGGTTCTTTGTGCAACCATCACGGCTCCCGCGTCTCTTTTCTTAGACACACCACTAGACTGCAAAGCCTTATTCGTAGCTTGCAAGGCTTCAAAATTCGTGACCATACCACTTTTAATACCCTCTTCGATTCTCTCTTCCAGCTTGATAATATCGGAGAATTTGTGGTTATCGATCATAATCAATCGTTCATAGTACTGCGGGTCCTGAGCCCGGACAAAGAACTTTTTCATTTGTTCCTCTTCTAAGGAAGGCCTGACCTTGGCAGCTTCGGACCTCCAGCGAGTAACGTACTCTCGAAATGTCTCTTTGGGCTTCTTCTCTGGTGCATTCTCTGTGTTGAACCTGAATCTGCCCATAAAGTCAGATGCCATGCTCACCTTATTCGACCATTTCTTGGGATCTTAGCTGATGTACCAAGAAAACGCATCTCCGTTCAAGCTCCTCATGAACAACTTCATGTGGACCCTTTCGTCCTTCCCTACTCCAACCAGCTTGTCACAATAAGTTCTCAGATGGACCCTTGGATAACCTGTACCATCAAACATTTCAAACTTAGGAGGTTTGCATCCCTCGGGCAGTTCGACATTGGGTTGTATGCAAAGGTCTTCATAGTTCAACCCTTCCACTGCCTTGATTCCCTTGACGCCTTGAATGCGGCTGGCCAACTTCCTAAGTTTATCGGCCAAGTTCTTGATAAGCAGGTCCTTTTCGTCAGACTTAGGTGTGTATGTGATATGGGAAGTGGAGTGTGCCATGGTCTCAACGTAGATGGGATTGTTATGGTGGTCTAGCGCATGAGTGTGAAATGGTCATTTGTGGAGTTCTGAGGTTCTGGGATAAGAAGTGGGGTGTTATTTGGAGTGTGGCAGGCGTTGCATTGCGCTGGAAGAGTTTGGTTCTTTGTGTGGTGTTGTGATAATGAGCTGCGGGATGATCTTGCTGTTTTGTGATGTTTTGAGGAGGTGTAGGATCATGGATGTTGACGTCTGGGACGTTGAGGGAGAATGACAGGTTTGCTAGATTCCGAACTTGATCAAGCTCTTCTTGAAACTTTGACAACTTCCGCTCCAGGTGCGACACGGTTTTATTCTGAATCCGAATAACCTGGACATCAGTGGCCTCTACCAATTCAACCACATTCTCATTTCTGATGTTGCCTGAATCTTCCATTTTCATTTTTCCTTTGTTCTTGCCTTTCGGAGGACTAAGAGGATGAGAGGGTGGAGGGCCCTGGATCTTGTAAGATAGGATGATGATGCCACAGTGCACGAACTAACCTTTGGGGAGGGGAATAAGTAAATAAAGAAAGAGGAAAACAAAAACAAAAGGTAGCCAAGTTAGTGAGGATTATGAAAAGTATTGCGGTATTTAAACACACAGTGCGGGAATGTAAAGTGCGTCCTAATTTGGGGACCTCTTTTGTGCCCGAGGTAGGCCTAGAGACAAACTGATTTGGAGAACTTAAGATGCTAAATGCCTCATTTTATTGATAAGAAAATGAAAGAATCCCAAAATGACACTAAATAAAAAGGAAGTAAAGGTCACTAATGGCCATTGGCCTTATTACATTGATAAACTAAAAGAAAGACATTCCTATCTACTTAGTCCCAAAAGGACCTTCCCCAGACTTGGCATTCTTGCTTCCCTCGTACAGTTTCCCCAACTTGCGAAGTCCCAGCAACTGGTATGCTCTGGCTAGATCTCCTCCTTCGGTCCCTTAAGCTTTTTGACAGTCTTCAATCCTTTTGAGAAATTGTTCCTCCAGCTTCACTATGCCTCGCTCCAAATACCCTAACCTTTTGTTGGTACTGATAGCCGTATTTTTCCATTCCTCGATCAGTTTCTTGCTAGACTCATGTATTTCACGGTGATCATCCTCACACTCATGGATCCTCTTGCGCATCTTGTTGTATTTGAATTGTGATTCGGCCTTTTCATCTATAACCCTGTGGCCCTGAACGAACCCTGGCTCGCTCAGACCACCCTAATTTTTTGCCAACCAACCAGGATTGAAAGGGGTACAACCGACATGACATCTGTCTAGCTCGATGGTGTCCTTCTTCATTACAATCTTGCAGTGCCACATGTGCTGGGCTTGGCACTTGTGAGGACTATCGTCATTTTGGAAGTCAGCTCGAAGATAGCTCATCTTGTCGACCCTGGGTATGACTTGCTTCCTACCCTCTTTCCTCATAACTCAAAGAGGGACGTAAGGGTATGTTCCTCTTAGACCAATTAGTATTAGGAACAGTGCATCTCTGTAATGGGCGATGAACTCCTCTGTCGGAAACCACTCGAACATCCACTGAGCATGTTCTTCAGTCAGATTATCAAAGAGCTCGACCCATCCTTTGGCATTCTCAGGCTGAGCAAACATGTCTGGGATGTAATTCATTCGCTTTGGATGGTGGAAAGCGACGTGGTCATCTCGAACTCGATGAATTTCTTGTCGGTATTCGCCCTTTTGGAAATGTTCCATGAGCCAAAGCTGAAGTAGTAGATTGCAGCCTTCGAAGTGTCTTGCCCCTCGTTGACACTTTTCCAAGGCTAGATATATGTCTGCAATGATCACGGGCACAATGCTCAAGTTTTGCCCACCATTTCCTTCCATTATTTTCTTGGTTACCATGGCTAGTCTAGTTTGAATTCACTCCTTCTTCATTGGAAACACAATCAGATCCAAGAAGCAAAACATGAAGACGAATACTCTATGATGAATGTGATGGCAAGTTCGTCGTGGTAGGTACGATATGATTTGTTGTGGCCATATCTTTCGTACAAATAGTCAAAAGGGATGTATGGATCCTTTAAGCATACAAGTTCTGCATTCTTCCTCAGACCCATCATTTTGAGGAAACCTTTGCTTGTGCGGTTCTCAGGCATTAGCAACCCCGAGGTTTCCCATAGTAGGCCAGTCAGTCCTCCTATTTCCTCCAGCAAAGGTGTCATTTCAATGTTTCCAAAGCGGAAGACGGACCTTTCCCAATCCCATAACAGGGTAGCAACCTCTATTATCATATGGTTATGTTGGATTTCTAGGAGAGATGGTAGATTGCCCAAGTATTTTCTGACGAGAGTTTTGTCACTAGAATGCAAATCTTCCCACCAACTTAGCAATCTTGGATGGATATTGGAGACCATGCCGAATCTGGGGACTTCATGCCTCATATTTCTGCAAGGAAAACAGGATTAGACCCTTACCCCCACCAGACTCGACTATTTAACAACAACAATTAGCATAAAGCATTTAGTTCTCCAAATAAATGCACAGAACCTGATGATATCTTTTTGGGTTTAGGGAAACCTAGTGAACGTTTGGATAAGGCAATCTTAAAAGATATCGTGTGGACCACACTTTAGCCTGGCTAGATTTGACCATGATGCATGAAACAACATAACGGAGTACGGTTTCTATGGGGTTTTAGACTGGTATCCTCGAGCGGACAACTCCGGGGGAAAGGCACGAAACCGTCGACTGCACCACTGATCGACTAGTTTTACCGTAAATAAGCCTTTCCAAATTTAGGAGGTAATAATATAGGAAGAGCGCAACCACTCATCAAGCGTTGCTATAGTATTTTATTTGGGAGTAGAGTATGAATGTTTAGCATGATTATTAAATAATAAATAAGCATTAAAAACACGTTGTCATGTATTTGCATGTTAGGAAAGAAGTAAATACAACAATTATAATTTAAACCGGTTACAAAGGAAAACAAAGAAACATGTCAGTTTTGCTTTTTGGAGGGAATATATATTCGGAAGAGATAAATAATTAATTGCACATAGAGGGGAAAAAAGGAAAGGAGAAAATACCAAACAAAGCATACTCGGATAAATTCACAAAGCGGTTTGTAATGGTAAAAGCCTATAATCCCCAGCAGAGTCGCCATGCTGTCGCGCCCCCCTTTTTCCTCTCCTTTCGGATCGGTCAAGGTTTTTGACATTTTTTGACAACTCCTTTGAGGGAGAGTGAAGTGAGGAGAGTCGCCACCTAACGGGTTTGAGGTGCGTTAGGGCACCTAAGGGGTTTATCTATAACTAGGTTGTTAACCAGAGACAGAGTAAGGGCTTGAAATTATCCTAAGGGAAAGGGGTTAGGCACCCCTCAGGATCCACAAGTGTGGTTCCCGGCCAAACAACTTTGTGAATTTTGTACAATTAGAAAATAAAAAATATGGCTCAAATAGTAGGGGATTTAGTCTAATTACACATAGGTTTAGAAACAGTTAAAGTTAAAGCAAGATTTTGAAAAGAATTACAATCTAAGCATATTTATGGGAATAGTTCCTAGGTTTGTTTATAACATGGATCACATCAATGCAATATCCGGTATGACAGTCCTCGAAGAGGGGCTACACGTGGTATTAGCGCACCGGTCATCATATCCATATTCTACCCTTTCCCACCCCGTGAAGGTAATTAAAGCGCGTGTTGGTCACGAACTCTTTTGCATTCTGTTACCCATCCCTTCCTATTTAGTCCTTGTGGAAATTAGGACTCCTATCCTAAAGGGAGGTGCTAGGAAGACCCTCAGGTTTTAAAGGTAAAAATTCTAGGGCGACAGATAACAAAACAGGTAGGACTGCACATAGGGGAAGAACATGGAAAGCAATTAAGGGGCTCAAGTATACCTCCATATATATTGCACATACACAACATGCCTCATACACAAATTTGGGTCCAGTTTCAATTCCTAAGCATGATATCTAAATGACAATAGTAGGATCAGATTTGTCATAACTCAGAGAGGAAGTCCTAATTAGGCTTGCCTACTGATTTTAGCATGCTGGTAGTTAAACATGATCACAAAGATAGATCTAGTTTTATTCCTTATAACTGATTTCCTAAGGCTTGCCTAGGTGTATAATAACATGCACAAGCTGTACAACTTTGTTAAAAGGGTTTCAGATTACCAGTCTTAATAACATGTGATTCTAAGTGTTTACCAAAGACCGATTTCCATCTTATTAGAACAGTGACTGTTTTAGACATGTATATTTAAACTAGGTGTGATTTGAGTAAGTATGACCCTAAGGCATGATTTCTAATTCAGCATGATAACTTAAACATGATTTCTCTAAATGAATGCAAGATCACAACATTATGCACAACTTCAGGAATAGCACAAGTGACATATTTTAATTGTTGTTTACCTAGAACAGGATCTCTATGTGTATAGCATGATTGCATATTTTTTAAAACATTTGTTCTAAGGAATGATCTACACTACATTTTTTCAGAATACATGGACAGAATCAAATGGTAATAGTTTTTGTTGTTATTATTGATCCTATGAATAGGATTTCTAAGTGAAGGCAAGGAGTGATGACATGCTGAAAGAAAAGCAGATGTATGAACCTAAGTAACATGGTATCTAAATGCATGGCATACTTGATTCCTAGACATAGTTACTAGTGCGCATATAAAAAAAATAAACATAGAAAAACATGATATCTACCCATACTTACACTATAGCATGCATATCCCCACCCTTTTCCACTATCCAACCCCGGAATCATTTTTACAAATTATTACAAACCTATGAATATAAATTACATAATTAAAAGGAAAATAAGAAGTTAACTACAGCGAGCTTTCCATAGCAGGCCCAAGTTTCCAGATCCTCAAATGCCATTGGTTTACAACCTTTCACATGATCCAGGTGTGTCAAAGTTCCCTAAGGATCTCAAGGGATCCATGGCAGTGCTCACACCTAGATTTCATAGCCAAGATAGAGTAAGTGCAGTGTGGAACGGCTAGCTCATGTGTGCCAAAGTTTAGAGGGAGCTCAAGGGTCCCAAGGTAATGCTCACACAAGAGGGGCAGAACCTAATGTCTAAGAGTATAGTGGAAATGGTCACAATGAGTAAGAACACTTTTAAATAGTTTTGAGAAAGAGAGAGTTTTAATGAAAATTATCTTGGAAAGGGTAAGGCATTAGCACAACCAACATACTCAAACAGCACACACAGAATAATAAACAGGAATTAAGACAAGTTCAGCAACCACAAGCAGGGATACGAGGGATTGTGGACAAGTATGAAGCACATAGGAACATGCTTGCACACATGTAGGCCTCAGAAAAGTATTACAAGACTTAAACTGTCATAGCATAGTCCTTTACAAGGATCAAAATAGCATAAGTTGAGGGATGTTAGAGTACACACTATGTTCAGGTTTACATGCTTATCATGTACTGGGGTCAGGGGATAGGGCAGAGGTTTTAATGGGACATATAGGAAGTAATAGGCATGATGAACTAGAGAGTAACCATATAGATAATTAAATAAATAAGCATGCTAGTTGCAGGGTAAGCAATAAAACTATAAGTAGACACATAATAGGAATAAAAGGAACTATAATATAGACTGAAGCATGTTGTTTTGGAAACCTTAAAATTAAACTGAGAACATACCAATTAGATGATGAAGTAAGTGCAAAGTAAAGGAGATGTAGTGTGCAGAGAAGAAGAGCAGCAATGTATAGGACAATATGGATAAATAGAGCCGTAATGCAAATAGAACAGTGGCACAATAGAGCAAGTAGAGTAATAGAGTTACTCAGTCTTGGCTTTTAGCTGACTGAGTAGCAAGCAAACAACAAGAGAGAAAGAAAAGTTCAGAACATAGTATGTTTGTGTGTGAGAGGGATAGCTTGAACTCTGTGTGTGTGTTCGTGTTTCAAATGAAAGAAGAGCATAAATATGTATAGTTTCTGAAAGCTGGGTTGAAATATGTTAAAAAATCAAAATCAATTAACAATTACGGAAATTAGTATCAATCAGAGTGAAATCAGCACAAGTATCCTATAATTAAGGGAGTTATTCAAACGGTGAGTACAAATAAGGAAAGACTAAAGGGAATATTCAAACAGCGTGAAATCAGCATGAGTATCCCTTGATTAAAGGGGTTAAAATTAAACGGCTAATAGGCAAATAACAAAATAAGGAATGTTCCCATGCGTATACCATATAAGGAAACAATTTCAACCCAATAGAAGTATGCAATTGAGACTAGGTTCATCAGATTTAATTAAGGAAATAAGGATCAATTAACTGTAAATCAACCATGTAGCAAGGTAAGAAATAAGTTAAAAGTCGAAAGTCAATAAGAGTAGTCCATAAGAAATCAGTAAGGTTTTTTTTCAAATCTCAGGGAATCAAGGATTCAAATAAATCAAGAATAACATCATTTAGGAAAATAATAGGCAAGAAAAAGCATAGCAAGGTAAAGAAACACATAGAATTAGGGATTCGATGCTAGCACACACTAAACGAACAGGGAGAATTAAAGAGTAAAAAAAACCTAATGACTGTAGTAGCAAAATCACACATAGGTTTAGAGACAAAGCAGTAACACCAAATGGATTAAACAGAATAAACACGATATAAACAGAAGAAAACAAAATCAGGAACCCTAGTAAGCAAAAAATAAGGTAAACTCACATAACACTTAAAACATTTATGAGAAATAAGAGTTCATGCAATTAAACGAACACATTAGTCAGAGAGAGACTCAGAAACATGGAGTTTTCAACATATTAAGTCAAATGAAAAGAAAACTTTGGATAAATCATTGAAACACACAAAGAATCACAGAATGATACTAAATGCGGAAGAAAAAATCATTTTGAAAGAGGGGTTATGAAACCCTAATTTTGAGATGAAGAGACGTTTAGAAATATGAAGGTTTTTTGAAGCAAAACATGTAAAAGCTTCATAATATGCGTAGATCTAAGACAGATCTAAAGAAAAAATAAAAAAATCTTAAGAGTTAGGGTTTCAGAGAACCCATAGAAGATAAGAAACCCTTAAAATGTTGCCAGCTTTAGCCGGAGAAGTCATTGATTTTACTCGAATGTCCGGAGGTTGCCAGAAAATAGCATGAAGGACCATGGGTAGGAGCTGAGCAGCTTCAGGTTCACCTGAGGACCTCAAGGCAGCATCAAACCGACGTGTGCTGAAGCGGAGGCTAGGAGAGGGTGAGAGGACATAGCTTCTGGCGAGGGAGGTGGCCGGAGAGGACGGATAGAGTTAATCGGAGAGGAGGGAGACTAGAAGGTTCTAGAGAGAACCATAGATAGAGAGAGAGGGAGAGAGAGAAAGATACAGATAGAGAGAGAGAGAGAGATAGAGTTAGAGAGATGTTTGAACGGGGAGTGAATGAGGGGAAGATGGGTAGTGGTTTAGGACTAATTAAGGTAAGAGTGAATCTGGGCCGTTAATCTAATTTGATCAACGATCCAGATTACACACAGGATTGGGTCGGGTAGGCTTAGAGATTGGGCATGGGTATTGGGCTAAATTAAATGGGTTGGACCAGATTGAATTTAGGCTATATGAAAAATAAAAAATGGCTACTCGTTAAATACCCAATTAAATAGGTAAATAATTAATAAAAATAGTTAATGATTACATAAAAATGAAATTAAGGCTAAATAGGTGAAATTAAAGTAATTAACTAGTACTTAAAATATAAAATGACTGATTATTGAATTAAAATAGCATAAAAATGCATAATTAGGCTATACTTGCAAAGTTGTTGTAATTATAGCCAAATAATGCCAAATTGGCTAATTTGTGAAATAATTAAATCGTAATAGGGTTAAAAATGATACATTGAGCTAAGAAATGTTTTGAAATTATTTGTAATGCAATTTATGAGTAATTATTGGATATAAAAGTACTGAGTAAACTAGAAATAAATTGATAAAAAATATGGAAAAAAATACCAATGCAATTTTAAAATAATTTGAGGAAAAAATGGGTACCAACACCAGTTTTACATCAAAGGGGGTAATCAAGTCCTTTGATTTGTAGACACTAGTGCGCCAATCGATATCTTTTTTGTTTAAATAGAAATGAGTGTGCACGAAAAAATGAGGCAGCAACATAGAATACTTGGCCATGGTCTTATGAAATGTGGCTTGATGAGCAGCTCCACCGCGCATAGAGTCATACACATAAATGCACCTATCCTTGAATGACATCACAACCATTATCCAATGCCATTGTTCTGCAACATTAATTGGCATTAAGACATGCTCGACAGTGTGCCATGAAACATTGGCATCCAAGACAAACCCCTAAATATACTGTGCAACGACATGTTTCAGATTGCACACATCAACTTCTCCATCCGTATCAATAAACGCCTCCCACAACTCATTAAGTTTCTCATCGAAGTACCAATCTGTGGTGGTGAATGTTACAGGTAGATCTTTGTCATACTTCCCCTTCTTCCTCGGATAATAGAACAAAACATCAATGTGCTGAAACAAAACATAACAAATAACTAATCACTGAAGGCTCGTAAGCTTTAAGCAGCTACAGGTTTTCAAACCAAAATCACAGAAAACAAAGTAAAATGAATGCTCACTACTATCTCTTGTGCCAGGCAATAGCAATTAATAATATGTTCTAACTTAAGAGGACTGAGTGTTCATGTGTACACTGGCTAAAATTTAAAAAAACTACTGTAAAAGTAACTTCTTACATACTGAGTCATCCAAAGGCCGACCATTATGTGCTAAAATGTAAACCTATTTTTTGTCTTCAACATGATATACATCAAGATCATAAGCAGGATTGAGTTAACTAACATGCTTCGGGTATATTTCGTTCCTGGTAACATATATACACAAAAGAGTACAGTGGTTTGATATAAAATAATGCTAAAGTGACAATATATTAAAATATAAAACTGAACAAAACTCAGAAGTTGGAAACATACTTCTTTCTGGACTTCCCTTCTTTGACACACACAACAAATACATTCAACAAAGAGTTGTTAACGCCAGTTCAAATTTTGCTTTGAAAAGGATGCTTAATAGCATAAATTTGCTTTTTTTTCTTTCTCTTCAACAACACAAGTACTGGAACCTGAATCAAATACAGTAATGAATGAAGACTGCATGGCCTTAGCATGACATTTCTTCTTCTTTTTTTCCATTTGCAGCGGTACTTCAGGAAGTAATTCAGGCTTGTACAGAACCATCTCAGATTCAGAAACCTTTTTCTCAGATTGTTCCTTCATCTCCCCTGCCGCCTCATCAACACTTGCAGTTGCACAAAAAGCACCGGTCCGAGATTCAAGAACCTTTTATTTCTCAGAGTCTTCCTTCATCTCCCGTGCCGCCTCATCTGCAGTCTCACCAATACCACCATCATGCGATACATCTGGTGTGAATGTTACTTTAGCAACAAACATGTCAACTTTCACACCAGAAGGTCTTTCCATAATATTGACACCTAACTGATCTGCTGCATCGAGCACAATGTTGTTACGATGATACGCACTAGTATTTCATTGAGAATATAGAACATCTTTTCCTTCACTTCCACCGGCCTATTTTTTTTAAAAAATAATCGAATTATCAAAAAAAACAAAGAAATGAAAAGGGAAAAGTGCAGAATGCACAACTAAACACATCTTACAACCATCCATTTCAACATCTTCATTGCTACCAAACTTCATATTGCTCGCGAAATGATGGTTGTCTTCATGACTACTGGTGTCTTCCTCTGGATGTGCACCATATTTGACTTCGCTTGCACCAAGCTATTTTTAAAAAAAAGGATACAGTAAGTTAACTAAAATATAAAAAGAAATGCACAATGGAAAAGAAGCACATACCTTGGAATTTATCAACTTAAAGACATCCTTGAATTTATTAGAAACATATTCCATGAAGGAATTTAACTGCTTATGGAGCTATGAGATGAAACAAATAAGAAACAAATAGACTTCGAATATACAATTTGAATAATACTTTCAAAAAATTATATAAAACAGACAAATACAAACTTGTTTCACATCAGCTTTCAACTTCTGCAACTCACAGTCATAATCAACAGGTTGGACACCTGGCACCTTTTTTGGTGGGACATGCTCCTTAATCTGTTTCGGGGGTAGCGTGAAAAAATCATCACTATAATCAATAGGAAGTTTTCCCATGTTACGCGATGTCAAATATTTCTGATACTCATCGGTAACTTCAACAGGCAAAGTAAATCTCCTTAGCTCTTCAATTGTCAGAGAAATATTTTTAAACTGCAAATGTAACTGAAAGTGCTTCAGTCCTAGATGTATCAAAGATGTATAAAAATGTATGTTTAATGTATCACAATGAATTACAGTGTATTGTAAATGTATATCCCATCAAGACATAAAAGATGGTACCTTATTCTATGTGCTGTTGAAGAAACCAGTAGAGAAGTCCTCACGCGTTGGCCTGTCTGTCATTTCCCAATTTAATATGCGTGGTGTATAATCTCCAACGCGAAGATCAAAATTTTTATCAACTACAGTGAAACATTCATAGAACCACATCTGTAGTGCAAGAGTAAATCTACCAATCCTATAAAACTCAGACTTTCCCCTCAACCTGTCCCTCACTGACTTCATTAAAGCTCGAAACGCAATCTTACCCCAGGGAAACGACATATACTCACCACTCTCGACAAGATAGAAATCACGTTTACCTATAAATGTCTTTTGAGCCAGAGTGGACATTAGAAATATTTTTATGAAATAAATAATTTCAATCTTAACTGCGTCTTCATCATAATGCCATTTCTTATTCTCAAAACAATCAATAAGCGACTTCTTTGACACCACTTCAAAACTAGAAAAATAAGTATCCACCAACCTATTGGGTCCACTAAATTTACCCTAAACATGTTCATTACCACGACAGTTTAAACCACTTACAACACCAAATTCTCGAAGACCAAAACGTAAAACACATTCGTCATTCAATTTCACATATAATTGATCACACTTATCCTGAACTAACTCCCTAAATATTAAAGAACGAATAAGTTGTGCCTGGATGGCATCACGAGGTAAATCAAGGAAATATCCAAAACAGCTTTCCCTAAACGTCCGAAGCTGGACATCAGTCAACTTTGACTGTAAAATCGATATGATGTCCACATTAGTGTATGATGACCAATGAGTAACTGGAAAAGGCTCATCAACTGGAATATAGAGCTTCCAAGGCTACAAATACATGAAACGAACTAAAAACAAACAAATACAAACTAAATCCAATTTTAAAAGAACCTTCAACAATAGAATAAATTATAACTGAAATTGTATGTACCTTATAAACTTTGTCAGGAATTTTAACTTTTTCTGCCTTCTGAACCTTACTTTTTTTTTGTTTGACGCCCACATTCACTTAGTCCTCCACGACACATTTTCTCTTACTTCGATCAGCATCCACTATAACCTTTTTGCTCTTCTTTTTCTCAAATTGTCCAACAACATCCTTTCGAGATTCTAACACTTTAACATTGTCAGAACGATTTTGTGTTCACATATTTCATTCATCAATCAATTTCTCAACTAAAACCGGGGTTGAATGAGGAGATAAACTCATCGACCTAGTTTCTCTTCTCGTGTTGCTCGATTTCTTAATTGAAATCGACTTTGAATAAGGTGATAGACTCATCGAACGAGCTTGTCTTCTCATATTGCTCTGTTTCACAACTGAAACTAGGTTCAATGAGAATTTTTTTTAAAAAAAAAATGTACGAACAAAAGGTTAAAGAAATTTGTGAAGAAATTAATATAAAAACTCGATCAACTTACAAAATCGTCTATAACATATACACACGATGAACTCTAACTAAAAAATTCAGTCGCAAAAGCCTAAAGAAAAGCAACATCGATTCTACAAAAACACAGACAATCCGAAAAATATACAAAACAAGAGGTTTTCTACTCCAAATTACCTGGAATCACACGAAAATAACCGCAAATGTATCTTGTTTTGTCGTCAATTTTAGCAATTTTGATTTAATTTAGGAGAAAATCGCAGAAAGAGAGAGAGTTAGAGCTATAGAGAAAGAGAGAGAGAGAAAATTCGATGTTGTATACAAAAAATAACAGATACAAAAACTGACATTAATTAAAACTATTTGGGCCAAAAATGACATTTGAGCCTTTTTAGTAGATACTTAGTTTTGGGCTATTTTTGGTTAGGAAAGTTTGTAGAGTGACAGTTTGGGTAATTTTCCCTTAATTCATTGTTTAATTACTGAGGCGGTTTGAGAAATTTAATTTTATGTTACATTAATAATCGGACCAACATACTAGATTCTGAACTAAATATTATAATGTATCAAGTGAATTTTTAATACATTTATAGAATCGAGGCAAATGCTGCTAGGTTTATATTAACCTATACCTAGTAGGCTAATACTATAAATTCGCTCTACGTCTAAAATTTTACACATTTAATTTGCTCATAAAAGGTAAAAATTAAAGTCGTGAAGTAACATATTTTGTAAGTACACGAGTTGGTGTTGTTGTAATTAATGCTTACGTTATATTTTTGCTAGTAGTTTATTTTCATATATACTTTTTTTCATATATAAGTCGTGAAGTAACATATTGTCCACTGTACGTTTTATACACCTTTCAAATTTTGTTCCTTCGCCTTATAACACCCTCTCCCGAGTGTATGCTTCAGCAGGAATCACACAAAAACCTGTAGTAAAATAACCGCTCATAACCTAACCTACCGAATATGTTATCACTAAAATTATTCAACTCTTCTTATATTTGAAAATCAAAAATACCCCAAGAAGTAGTGAAAACTCCATATAAATTAATTACTTATAGCATTTAAAAAAGTGATTAATTAAAACTAGCATTTAACAAATGATAACAAAATTTTGTAAGTACACGAGTTGGTGTTGTTGTAATTAATGCTTACGTTATATTTTTGCTAGTAGTTTATTTTCATATATACTTTTTTTCATATATAAGTCGTGAAGTAACATATTGTCCACTGTACGTTTTATACACCTTTCAAATTTTGTTCCTTCGCCTTATAACACCCTCTCCCGAGTGTATGCTTCAGCAGGAATCACACAAAAACCTGTAGTAAAATAACCG
This sequence comes from Nicotiana knightiana, assembly GCA_005239525.1. Classification (NCBI taxonomy): domain Eukaryota; kingdom Viridiplantae; phylum Streptophyta; class Magnoliopsida; order Solanales; family Solanaceae; genus Nicotiana; species Nicotiana knightiana. The sequence continues at coordinate 44,497 of ML410478.1, forward strand.
CTCATAACCTAACCTACAGAATATGTTATCACTAAAATTATTCAACTCTTCTTATATTTGAAAATCAAAAATACCCCAAGAAGTGGTGAAAACTCCATATAAATTAATTACTTATAGCATTTAAAAAAGTGATTAATTAAGACTAGCATTTAACAAATGATAACAAAATTTTGTAAGTACACGAGTTGCTGTTGTTGTAATTAATGCTTACGTTATATTTTTGCTAGTAGTTTATTTTCATATATACTTTTTTTTTCTCCTTCTTCTTCTTCTTTAGCTTCATTTTTTTTTCTTCCAAATTTTTAATTCTTCCAAATTTTAATTAATTAATGGTTTGTGTTTACAATTTAGTCATAATATAAAACAAATTTTAAGATGACACTTTTTGACTATCATGTCAACTATAATTTTAAACGTATGTTAATCTCTATAATAATATCTATTTCAGATTATGTAAATCTTCTAAACCAACTTTTTAGTAAGTTAATACAAGTGCTAACTACTTGCCAATGGTTGATTTTGAATTGACAAAACCAAAGAGAAGACTAGTAAATTTTGTTCATGTGATTGTGAGAAAAAAAAATACAATCAAAATGTTTTCTTCTTCCCTTGAATTCTTGTCAAAAAGAAAATCAAATCAGATGTCAAATCTCCAGAGTTTTCTTCAGTCAGTAACACCCATCGTCTCTTCAAAACCTCTACCAAGGGTAATTCATTTTTTTAAAGAAATATCTGAATATAATTTGTCTGAGATTGAGGCATACTAATAAATCGATATCAAGTTTTCTTGTTTGCTTATTTGTATGTTTTTTCATACCTTATATATTCAAAGAAATCATAAATTCCTTTTTGTATATAGCTTTCATTTTCTTTTTGATTAATATGATATAAAATCTATTTAGTTTATATATAGATCTTTTTAAAACAAATGAGATTCAAATGATCAAATTAATAACTTGTTTTTGCCATAGTAAGATATGTTTAGTTCTCCCTCAGCTTGCTTATCTAAGTATAAAATTGGAACAATCTTCGATTTTAATGGCAAACTAGAGTTTATTTTTGTTCCTTTTTAATCAGATGTTGCCACAGGGACCTTCTGTTTTTTTCCAACAAATTATTAGATATCACACCTCTAATACTGGTTACAAACTACATTTATTGAATGCATCTACAATAATAAAATTTATTTCCTATGCACTAAATATTTTTCTACAATTGTGAATATATAGATATATATTCTTCTATCACTTGTCACTTTTCCATAGTTCCCTTCTCTTTTTTTTTGTTTTATTTCTTTTTACCATTTATATCTTATTAATTAGTTTGATTTCTTTTTAAAATGTTGTAGTGTTACATGAATGATCCAATTGCCAAGGAAAAATCTGAATATTTCACACTTGGAGATTTGTGGGATTGTTATGTAGAATGGAGTTCATATGGTATTTGTGCTATTATTGCTCTAAAAAACAATGAGAATTTTGTGCAATATTATGCTCCTTACTTATCAGCCATTCAAATCTACACCATCAAATCTCCAACAACACTTAGGTATTATACTTTGATTCTCTTTACTATTTTCATTAATTACGTACTTCATTGATAATTTATCGTAATTTCTTTTTTTTCGGTATTATGATGATAATTTTTTTTGCGGTATTACAATCCTTTAAGCGTCACACGAGTTTTAGAATATTCTCTTCATTTATTGGGGATAAACTTCTTTTGAATTCGCGTAATGGACAAACTTACTCTTTGCGCGTACATTAAACCTATAATTTATCCTTCCTCTCCCCCATACTAGGGCACCTGCTTCCCTTTTATTCCTTTCTTCCTTTCTTCTACACAACAATATAATATTCTTTCTCTTTTACTATTTTATTTCACACTATCTGATAGATTATTATACGCAGCAGAAGCAATCTCAGTATCAAAATCACATGTAATCTAAATAACTAATATAAACGGGATTTCACGGGTTACCTCCTGAAACGTGAACATATCTCTTCTATCACGTGAGCCTTCAATTCAATAACTGCTCAGTGGGTAAAGAGTATAAAGTTACCAAAAGCTAACTCACAATTAATAACAAATGNACCTCAACGCACTTAAAAAACCTAATATTTTACCCCAAATGAAATATTTAAATTGAAGCATTCAATTGATCCGACTTCATAAAGTCTTTGTGATTGTTCCAAAAGAAACGAAGCTGAAGATATAATAGAGTTAATATAGTTATTGGATGAGGTCCACTTTATGTTAAATGGAGAGGCACATATAATTGATTTATATGAACGTCATGTGTTGTCCACGGTAAAACTAGTTGTTAAAATCGATAGGTATGAACATTTTTAGTGCATTTTCATAAAAATTTACGTACTTTACATAAAAGTATGAAGGTACAATTAATATGCGTAAATCTATCAAATAATTTTGATTCGCGAAAACCTTAAAGTTAGTATCAGAGATGGCTGTTGACATAATAAGAAGGTACTTGACACGCGATAGTTTGTGGTGGTGCTTTAGGATTCCAATACACTGTGTCAGTAATATGGTATGATTAATGAAGGTAAGAGTAGTCATAAATTTGGAGGATCTTCATTTACACAGAAATGAATACCTTCTAAAATAGTATTGGACCTTGAAAAAAATAAGATAAAAGGAAAGTCTAAACGCATATAACATTCAAATATAAGAACTACTAACGCCAAGCATAAGCAAATGTTGGTCGTTTGATAATGTCTCATGAAAGAACTAAACACCATAAAAAAGGAATCCACTTCTATTCTTTCACTTTCATGATGACGAGTAAATTTTGCCTAACCCGGATGATATAAGATAGTGATATCATAATCCTTAAATCATTTCCGCTGCCTCAAATTCATATCTTTCTGCTTAAACAAGTGTTGGAGAGTGCGATGATCACATGTGTTGACAAACCCTCGCAAAATAAGCACAATAAAATAGCAATATATCGGACGAACCTACAAAAATAAAACGACACTTCAAACGACCTTTCTTTCGAAGAAAGAGACGAAAAGTTATTCATATTTGTGGATTGTTATTTGCGGGAAGACTGCAACTAATAATAGCTGTACTATATGGGGTATATACATATTGGTCACAATTATTCCTACTCTCTCAAAAGGTTATTACGCTAATTTCTCTGATGTTGTTTACGATGGTGTTTGGATTGAAAGGAACACTAGAGTCTACCAGAACAATGTTAGAACAATGGATACTCTCTCTCTCTTGCGTGTGCGTGCTCACATACACATACTCTCTCTATCTCTACTCCGTATTCAAAATCGATAACCTCGTTACTGATGGTGGAAAAAATGGGTAAACCGACTCATCCAACTCAAAATTATTTTTATTTGTTTAACAATGATAATTTAAAACAGAGTTTAGTATGAATACCGATACGAAAGCGAAATCAGCCTACGCGACAATAATCATAACAACCTCCTAAGACTAGGTAATACAGAGTCACGAACTCTAGCTGAATACATGGAAAGATCTCAAAGACCGAAATACAACACTGTTCAATAACAAGCAGACAGTACAATGAAAGGAAAGGACTCCGAGAGACTGCGACGACCAATCAGCTCTACCTTGAATCCTTGCGATCGATAAGCTAACTCTGCCTGAGTTCGATATCTGCAATACCCAGATCTACACAAAAATGTGCAAACGTGTAGTATGAATACACCACGGTCAGTACCTAGTAAGTATCAATACTAACCTCGACAGAGTAGTGACGAGGTATGAGTCAAGACACCTACTAGTTAAAATAACATGTGCAGTATAGAAGCATAGAAGCTAATAATGGCAACAAGAATCAACATGTGATATAAATAGTAAAGTAATAGGAACACCGTGAAAGTACCATTGAAACCAAATAAGGAAACAAATGACAACTAATCAATCAAGTCGTTCTAACACAAGTCTCGCAACGAAATTATTCTGAGACACCTCATCTCATAATCACAAGTCACGAGTCTCAACCCATAAACATATGCTCAGGGCACCTTGTACCCACATTTCTAATCACAATCGCACGGAAAACTCATGTGCCAATATCTCAACCGGGACGGTATGACCAGAAGCTCACAATCACAATCTGCCCGACGTGGTCACAGGCTCACTATCACAATCCGTCCGGCATGGTCAGAGACCCAATATCAACATAATAGCAGATAATACAAGAATACGTGGGCATGATCAATAAATGTTAAGTTTCATAATCCTGAACTAGTATAAGTGGCATGCTACGGTGTATGCTTGTGCGAGTGTACTAGTACAACCCAAGTCAACAAGTAATATCAAAGACAACAAGTGGTTTATTAAAAGCATGATAACAAGTCACGTAAGGTGTATGACATACACAAGTAGAATCACCCTACCTCGCGAGTATCGTCAATATAATGCCCTAGGAAATCACATACCATCCCTGATATTGCCACCATTATCTCTCTGATATCCACACGTATCACCCCGCCCTGACAATATCATTAGCCACCATCACTCCACATAATAGCCACCGGTATCACTCCGCATAATATCCACTCTTATCGCTCCGTCCAGACAATAACACAATAGCCACCCATATCTGTCACGACCCAAAATCCATTAAAGGTCGTGATGTCGGCGGACACCGCTGCCAGGCAAGCCAGAAATAAATACTTAATTTGATTCTCGTTTTAATATTTTTGAAATCATATTTCCTTCAATTAATAGCAAAAGATGGAATATACAGAGTAAATAATGATATTTTTAACAATTTCAATACTGAATAGCCTATAATCATCCCAAAACCCGGTGTCACAAGTGCATGAGCATTAACTAGGAATATAAAATTAAATACAACATCTGTCTAGAAATACTCTGAAGGAGACTCTGGCAGTTGCGGGTTTTAATGAGGAATGCGGCTCACCTAAGTCCCAATATGCATACACACCCCTGCTCTCACAAGGCCACTAGTCATATGTGTACCTTCACAAAAATGTTCAGCAAGTGTAATATGAGTACGTAAATCAATGTGTACCGATTAAGTATCTAACCTAACCCCGGAGGAGTAGTGACAAGGGGTCGACATCGATACGCACTAGTGGTCCAATAATATCAGATACAATAAAGAGATAAGTAAGTATGAGGGAGAGTAAATAAATGAAATAAACAAGTAAAAATCACATGGTATAAATCCCCCTCTTTACGAGGAACTCAAGCTCTCAATTAGAATTTCCATCCCTAACTGGAGCATATATATGTAGATATAGTGGATCTCATTAAGTAGATTTCCATAATTCAAATCCGGAAAACTCACAAATACACTGGCTTCTTGCCAATTTTTACGCACGATTTCATGAGGATATGATATAGGAAATGTCGAGGCATACAACCCGATCCGACATAATATTTAAATTGTGTGTTACCGAGGGTCGAACGACACGAACCATAGATATACTTGTTAAACTGCCGAGGCGAACGGCCCGCCCCCTTAAGAGTGTGGTACATAAATCCTGTCGATGCAAACTACCCGATCCCATAAGAGTGAAATACATAATCCTGCCGAGGCGAATGGTCCGATCCCATAAGAGTGAAATACATATTTCTGCTGAGGCGAAGCCCGATCCCATTAGAATAAGAAGCTTTGACGGGTCCTTGACCTCACTCACGAATAAACGTGTTAATTTGTGATTTCTTTGGTAAAACCCTTTTGATGAAGTATAAATATCACGGAAAAATGCCGTAAGAGTAGTAAAGTTATTCGGTGACTAATCATGAACTCGTGAAGTTTCCACAACAGTAAGTGTAGTCTCTAGTAGAAACATAAAATAAAGGACTTTAATAGGCGAGAGACTACTCAAATAGTACAGCTAAAGCATGATGTAAACCTAAGTCTACCCGGACAATAACATGAATGTATCTACATACGCACTCACGTCACCTCACGCGTAAGTAGCCCCCACAACAAGTAGCATACATCAATATACAACACCTAGGGGTAATTTCTCCCTCACAAAGTTAGACAAGAGACTTACCTCGTCTCAAAGCTTACTTTCCGATCTGAAAATGTGTTTAAATACTCAACTCGATGCCAAACGACCCGAACCTACTCAAATGTTATATAAAATAGGCAATACATGCTCAAGAGTTCACATCCTAACTATTAAAGTGAATTTCCAATCCTATTTGAAGAATTCCTAAAATTCAGCCTCAGGCCCCCGTGCCCGGATTCCAATTTTTTTTTAAAGATAAACACTACCCATATCATCATGAACTCAAACATATTATTTGTTCTTAATTTCATGCCCAAATTCGTGGTCAAAATCAAAAAATATAAATTTCTAGGTTTTTCTCCAAAATCCCAAATTTCTACAAATTTTCATGTCTAAATGCACATATGAACCTTGTATTTTTTAACTCACAACTAGTAGAAATCACTTACTTCTTGATTATGATGGAACCCTCTCAAGAATGCTCCCAAAAATCGGCTAAGTCCAAATGAGAAATGAGGGAAATGAGCCAAGTCTCGCAATAAAAAGCCCTTGCTCCAGATGCAGACGTTGCATTTGCGACATCTGGCTCGCAATTGCGATGGTCGCAATCGCGATGGTCGCATTTGAGACAAATGCATAAAAAATGCGAAGCAAAGTCATCCCTGCCAAGGTCGCAGTTGCGACCAAGTTCTTTGCAAATGCGAAGGGGACAACATCACAAAAGTGACCAACCGTTCGCAAATGTGAACTCCTCAGAAAATCCCCACCCTCGCAAATTTAAACCCCTCCTCGCAAATGAGAGTTCGCAAATGCGATCCATAACCTCGCATTTGCAAGACCTGCAACCCAGACCCAAAACAAACAAAACCAGCACAACTTTTTCATCCAAAAATGATCCGACACACACCTGAAGCCCACGGGACCCCGTCCTATCACACAAATTAGTCCCATAACATAACACAAACTTGCTCGAATTCTCAAATCACATAAAACAACGTGGAATTCGTGAATCGCACCTCAATCCAAGCTTTATGAACTTTAGAACTTCACACTTCTAGATTCGATGTTGAAACCTATCAAGTCACGTCTGATTGATCTCAAATTTTGCACATTAGTCTTAGGGATTAGGTAAGCCTTAGAGTTACTGAATAACAATAACAATAAAATAAGGCTAGCAGTCTCGATTTAAAATCTCAACAAAATGTACAAACTTTCCCAAAACCGGTAGTACAAGTCATAAGCTCTACGAATCTTCTACAACTTCTAATTACAACCATTTGGAAGTAGATACAACGGTGTATGAATAATAAATACAAAGAAGGCGACTCTGACGCCTGCGAACGCAGCAACAGGTTACCTTGAGTCTCCTCGGCAATCATCCACACAGCTATTACATTAGATACCTGGATCTGCACACAAAAATGTGCAGAAGTGTAGTATGAGCACACCACAGCGGTACCCAGTAAGTATGAAGACTAACCTCGGTGGAGTATGACGAGGACTAGTCAAGACACCACTGGTCTTCAAAATAAATAACAAGAATATAGAAATGACCAAACGTTACATCTATCTAAGACTTCTCAGGATAATCCACCACAATGGCAATATAAAGCAGAAGAAAATTACAGAAATTAATCACGAAACAGCACAAAAATACACAGAAAGATGGGTAGCAAAACAAGCCGAATCGAAAGGAAATACAATACAATAGAGGACACTGATAACTCAACTCCACGTCGGTTTGTTCACAACGGGCCTTAGCCATTAAAATCCATAACTGGTAGAAATCTTTAAACAACAGTTCATATGAAAAACTTTTGCAAATAAAAATCATTTTAGTACGGAAGAGTTTACTTTGAAAACATACTTTCTCCAAAAGTAGATATAAGTATAATTAATTGAGAGAATTATGTAAAACATAGTTTCTTTCAAACTACGAAGATTTCCAAAGAGGCTTTCCCAATAAATGACTTCCAAATATCATTTTAGACAAAACTAGTGCTTTTCAAATATACCTTCGATGTAAAAGTCATTCAAATATAATCATTTCAAAACCATTGCTTTTTCAACAAAATCCCTTGATAAAAATCTCCTCAAGATTTATCCACCGGGACTGAGTCCGTCACTCAGAAATTTCCATGCAGTACAGTAGGAATATCACATCTTGCCAATAAATGCAGTAAATGGCAAACAAGAATGACCAAAATAATAATGCATAAATACGGAACGGAATGTCCTTTCGTGCTAACATAACATAACATGGCACGGAATGTCCCCTCGTGCTAACATAACATAACATGGCACGGAATGTCCCCTCGTACTAACATAACATAAAATGGCACAGAATGTCCCCTCGTGCTAACATAACATAACGTGGCACGGAATGTCCCCTCGTGCTAACATAACATAACATGGCACGGAATGTCCCCTCGTGCTAACATAACATAACATGGAACGGAATGTTCCCTCATGCTAAATATCATAAACATGGCACGGCATTATCCTTTGTGTTTTACAATCTTCCTCACCCAAACAATATCAAGAACAACAGTTTGGCAAGGAAAAACTAACAATATGACCCATAAATCACCATATCCCGGCAAGGGTGTCAATAATACAAACAATATCATTAACAGCATAACTAGTAATAGAAACCACAACATCCCAGCAAGGAAGTCAGCAGTATATACGATATCATTCACAGCATAAACAACAATAGGAACCATCACATCCCGACAAGGGAGTCAACAATACAAACCATATCATTAACAGCATAGACAGTAATAGAAACCATAACATCCTGGCAAGGGAAACAACTATAACCAATCTCACCTAAACAATTTACTTCACGGAATAACACTCGGCTTAAAACAAAAGGCCAATTAATAGGCAACACCAAGGAAATACCAATAACATAAATGTCTAACAATTACACCTAAGTGGAACTTAAGGGAATAGTCATATAAATCACAATCTAAGACTCACGGGCATGCTTGACTACAACGAATAAATGTTCCAACTATGGCTAGTCCACTATAAAGCTAGATGTCACTAATTATAGTCAATTAGGCAAGCTAGGAAGAAAATATAGCATGATGATAAGAGAAGTAGAATATTCATTTCAGTTAGGTAAAGTCAAATAGCCAACGAAGAATCCAAAAACAAGTAATTCTAATTTAAACATGAAGTAATGAAATTAACAACCAAGGATTCAAGTGTAATAATTACAAATCATACACAGGTAATATAAGAATCTACGAATTCTAAAAGGCAATCTAATTGCAAATAAGTACGAGTATACACTCGTCACCTCGCATACTCGTACTACAATCAACAAGGAAGATCAATCCTAAGGGGGTAGTTCCCCCACACAAGGTTAGGCAAGATACTTACCTCAAAGACGACAACTCGATACTCAAAAATAGACTTCTCGGGCGGAAAGACCTCCGGACGACTTACATTCAACTAAAATAACTTCAAAATACACATAAAATGTATAAGGAACTATTCCGAATAATAAAGTTTCAATCTTTAAAAATCATAAAATTCGACCCAAAAGTCAACCCCCGGACCCGCACCTCGGAACCCGACAAATTTTATAAACTTTGATTACCCATTCCGATACGAGTTCACCCATACTAAATTTATCCAATTCCGATAACATTTGGTCTTTTAAATAATTATTTTTCATTTTAGAAACTTTCTTTCAAAACCAACAATTTCCTCAACCAAAACACAAATTAAATAATGAAAACAAGAACTAATTCATGAAATATAATTAATTCTAGTGGTAGAACACTTACCCATTCGATTTGTGTGAAAAACTTTCAAGGAATCGCCCAAAATCTAGTTCTAGAAGTCAAAATATGTTTAAAATGGTGAAACCTCCGATTTTGTAAATTTATATTGTGCCTAGGTGTTATCGCGTACAAGGAAAATGAAGCTGGCTTAAAATGCTCCACGCGATCGCGAAATAGCATATGCAATCGCGGACCAACTATTGCGATCGTAGTGAAGGAAATTACTGGGCGAGTCAGACACTCTATGTGATCGCGGATCCTTCTATGCGATCATAGAGAAGGAAAGCAGAAGGTAGCATCAGCAGTGGGAAAATGAGGAAAATCGATCCGAAACCTATCCGAAACACACCCGAGGCCCCCCGGGACCCCGTCTAAATGCACGAACAAGTCTTATAACCTAACACGGACTCGCTCGAGGTTTCAAACTACATAAAATACACTAAAACGATGAATCAAACCCAAAAATCAATGAAATTCCTCAAAACTTCTTTAAACATCAATTTTTTGAATTTAAGGATCCGAATCACGCCAAACGAAGTCCGTTTCATACCAAACTTCACAGATAACACATATAAATCATATCGAACTTGCATCAGGCTCCGGAACCAAGATACGAGCCCGATACCACATGTTTCACATAACATTTCATTTTCAAAAACCTTTATATTTTTCAAAAAACAAATTTTCTTTAAAAATTCATTTCTCGGACTTAGGACCTCGAAATTCGATTCCGGGCATACGCCCAAGTCCCGTATTTTCCTACGGACCCTCTGACACCGTCAAACACGGGTCCGGGTCTGTTTACCAAAATCGTTGATCGAAGTCAATTTTATTTAAATTTCTAATACAAAATTATTATTTTTATCAGTTTTTCACATAAAGGCTTCCTGACTACACGCCCGGGCCGCGCACACAAATCGAGGTGACATAGAAGGAGGTTTTCACAACCTCGGAACATAGAATTAGCTAGAAAAATACGGGATGACCTTTTGGGTCATCACACAAATGGACATCGATAACATTGAAATGTATCTCAACAAAAATTGATAAAATTCTTAAAAAATGCCAACTTCTACAATAGGCGTCGAAACGCTCCCGGGTCATCCAAAACCCGATTCGAACATATGCCCAAGTCCAAATCATCATACAAACTTGTTGGAACCTTCAAATCCCGATTGAGAGGTCGTTTATTCAGAAATCACACTTTAGTCAATTCCTCCAACTTAAGGCTTCCAAAATTAGAATTCTCTTTTCGAATCAACTTCGAACGTCCCTAAATTCAATTTCGACCACGCGTACAAGTCATAATACCTTAAGTGAAGCTGCTCAAGGCCTCTAACCTCCGAACGACGCGCTAGAGCTCAAAACGACCGATCGGGTCGTTACATTCTGTCCCACTTAAACATACGTTCGTCCTCGAACGTGCTAAAAACTGCTCCAGAGTTGTCCAAAGTCACTGTTTAACACCTCGTGCACCTACCCATGCTACCACAACCCAGTTGAGCACATTAGCTTGAGCAAATCTGAAGATTCTCCCTTTTATTTATTCAAATAAGCCTTAGAACCAAATTCTAACATCTGTAATTCTCTACCAGATCTGTTTTCGACATACGACCACCGTATCCATCACTACATGATGTACTAATACATGTTTGTATACTCTTACCGAATTCACACCATGTATCACATTATTCACATGACCATAATGACATCCCCTAGCTAAAATAACTAAAATCCCACGAATTCGATGTCCACAACACACCTTATAAAGCATATAAATCTTGTTTCAGCTCTCGCAATACTGCCACGATAGAAAAGATGTATACGAACTTGTAACCACCTGTCGAACCATAATTCATGGGGTCTCTTCTCCCGACAAGAATCATTACCTCATTCTGAACTAAATATCGATATTTACTCTTTAATGTGCCTCATATAAATCTGATCGCACTGATCCCAGGTCCAATAATCTCGTCTCACCCAGTACAAGTTGCTCAAGCAATAAGCCACCTCCGACACTGCCAAATGTGTCATATAATGCTACAATGTGCCAACTATCTACAAACTTGAATGTGATACATAAAGGAACTAACTCGGGAAAGAACTACTCAACCCACGTAACTAATTTTAAACAACCGAAAGAAGTTATGAACCTTTCTTAGAAAATGAGAAGCAAAACACACAATAATAGATATGGGAACTGTACTCAACATCACATTGTTGCGGCGTGCAACCCGATCCAACCATGATACCCGTGGCGGCGTGCCACCCGATCCAAATGATATACCTGTGGTGGCATGCCACCAGATCTACACATAATAATCTATAAGAAAATACTTACCAAGCTAAAATGCTCATAACTACAAAATACACGAATATCGACACAAGCACGTAAAGTGTATAATACAAATCATAGAGAGATGAATAGTGTTGTACGTTACGAAAATCAAGCACAACTATAGCGTAATAAATGACCTGTATCTCGAGATCCATCCTGCTTTCACATCACCACAAATTACACAGGATCTCAATATGAGTGCGAATAATCAAACTACCTCACAACCCACCTGGCATAATATAGATTTCACGGAATAGCCGACGACATATATAACATCCAGAGCGCGAAGATTCCTCCATAAACAATGCTAAGCTGAAACGAACATATCCGCCCTGATATAGAGCCCACATTCACATTTAGATACACTCACGGACCTCAAGCTGATTCTGACCGTACCACACTGGGCTAATAACCTTTCAAGGATCCGCACTAACCCTTTTTCCAAAACACAAAAGAACAATCGTCAATACAACACAAACATCCACAGTTCGTAACCAAATGAATAGAGCGCCTTCCAGGCCTAAACTCGCACATTAGCGATAGTACTATAATCTCCATACTTGGTTTCAATCTTCAGTCAATCAAGTGACTACATGTCACGCTTATACAATCTTTCTACGGGTTACGCTGCCATGAACTTCCGCACCAGGTAACAAGGTCTGCATATCCATACCACCGGTCATACTAATGTTGTAAAGAAAATCGAGAATCCGCAAATCAAAACACAAAGCGGCATACACAGGACACTGATCTCAAGTGATGCCAAAGACAATACCATCTTACTCCGACCATCTTAATCCTTTCCTGCTCACCCAAGCTCGTAACATTCTTGTCTATACCGAACCGAAACCTTGATCCTAAACATCCAATTCCCATGTCGTTCACTGCACCTAACATGCCAATACGCGAGAATACCAGAATTCCATCATAACTCCTGAACTGCTAATAGAATAAACACTCCAGCATATAGAAAACCTTCACTTAAGTCACTTCAAGAGAGCCATTGCAACACGTTAATGAATTCCCATAACTACAGAAAATACAAACCTCGAGTAGTGGTCTAAACCACCATACTTCTTCCTAGATCCATCTATACATAACAGGCAAAAATACTCGAATGCCACCATATAAAATCACTTACGGTGACCGTCAAGCCTCATGAGTACCACCACAATTGCATGTATAACTTAACACACCGAAGGAACTGAGCATTGCAATTATCATGCCAATTCACCCAATGCTAACCAATCCGACTTCTTATAATTTACTCCGGACTTGCCTTAGGAATAATAATACCTCCATTTAATACATAACGACCCCAAATCTGCACTCATCCCGAGTGACCTTATTTCACGAGACCATGCTGTCTCTAAAACCCACGAACTAACTCATACCCTCCTTATGTGCACATTCGCATCTTCAACTGGTACACCCATTCTGATAATTCCTCTACGAATCCGAAGTTATTTTTCTCCCAGTCCTCCAATCCTACACCACCGAGTGATGATAACATAGAACACTCCAAGCCCCCTTCCATAATCCACTGCAAAAAGCTCGATACTTAACTATACCATGGACCCGAAATCCTTAGGCATCACACTTTAATTTTGAAGCTACTAGGACCATTATTGAGAGTCACTCACACTGACTTGCTCCTGAACATAATCAAACTCCAAGGCCCTGCTAGCGCTTGAACACCCTCTCCAAGAGCAATCGGCTGAATTCCTTTCCTTATACATCACATCCAAACAAAGCATACACTCCGAGTCTTCCCAAAACCTGAACATGAACTGATAAGGCCAAATATAACACACATTCCTCAAATCCTTTGCTCAAATTACCACTGATGTTTTCTTTACTTAGTCGTAATAACCTACCGATACACCGCTAACCATAAACCACAAAAGTAGACAACCATGCAATCCAATCATATACGGTGGGGCTCTCCCATTTAGCTTGAAGCTAAAATTACATAACCTTGGGACCCATCGAGGTTCCTTCTTCCCAATTGAAATCAACTAAAAGTCCAACAACGCATTCCAATCTCGAAGTCATGTTGTATCAAAATAAAAATCTATGGACCTATTCACTGTCCATCATGAAATTTCCCAAATGGCTCCAGACTTTCCTCAAGACGTGTGGCCACCCTACCACAAAACCCATATGGTACTATGCCACTCTCCCACTTTGGTTAAATCCTCTCCTTTAAGCAACCCTTGAATTCTACTTTTCACACTCGACCTCTTCACAATTCAGCCACCGCAAGACACCTCCCACACGTCCTTCCTCGTCCTTTGCTATCAATTGTTACTCCAAATTCGAATCCGTCTCTGTAACATCTGAACACATGAGTCGCTACCAGCTCTAAACCTCTTAGTAAATCATCCTTCTCTAGCCCTCAATACTAGATGTACCAATTCGATTCCGAAATTGCTACACTCCGCTATCTCTAAAAACCGCATCTCAAGCACCATTTCACAATATCTTGTCCCAAAGGAAAATTGAAGAAGGCCATAACATCAGCGAACCATAACGCGTTTAACAAGGACGATGGCACCACATCACAATTGAGAACTCTACCACACTCGAAAATATCAAGTCTTATTACTCCATTAACCCAAACCTGAACATTCATAGTAAGATTGTCTTTCCTTTGCCGGACTTAAACGCTGAATCCCTACATCATGCGTTGAGACCTGTTCAAGTTATTTATTGTATTGACACATAAACGATCACCCCACCATTACATCAACACCGTGAGATAATAACTCATGAACGTCATAGTAACATGTGCATAGCCTCAAAACTATCCGAAATATAGCTACTGAGATAAAATGACAGAACACCCTTTCAGCAAGAAAAAAACATTAACCCCAATCGAATACGCATGGAGAAATATATTACACAACCTCTGTAGTACCATCACAATTTCTATATTCCCAATTGATAACAAGCGTTTCACGTCCCATAAGGTTGAACGGGAAAGAAATGAAGGCATAAGCCTCAAAGGAATGAAGTCGTACGATGAGGAATCAAGAAGGGAAGTGCTCTTAACAGCCCTGTAGCCTCTCGAAGATAAGTACAGACATCTCCGTACCGATCCGTAAGACTCTACTAGACTTGCTCATGACTCGTGAGACCTATGTGAACCTAGTGCTCTGATACCATGTTTTCACGATCCAAATCCATTAAAGGACATCATGGCAACGTACAACGCTGTCAGGCAAGACAAAAATAAATACTTAATTTGGTTCTCGTTTTAATATTTTTGAAATCATATTTCCTTCAATTAATAGTAAAATATAGAATATACATATTAAATAATGATATTTTTAACAATTTCAATACTGAACAACCCATAATCATCCCAAAACCCAGTGTCACAAGTTCATGAGCATTAACTAGGAGTATAAAATTAAATACAACATTTGTCCGGAATAAAAATTGGACAAGAAAAATATAAATACTACGAAGGAGACTCTGTAGGCTGTGGGTCATAATGAAGAATGCAGCTCACCTAAGTCCCCATATGCATACACACCCTTGCTATGAAAAGGCTACTAGTCATATGTATACCTGCACAAAAATGTGCAACAATTGTAGTATGAGTACGTAAATCAGTGTGTACCGAGTAAGTATCTAGCCTAACCCCAGAGGAGTAGTGATAAGGGGTCGACATCGACACGCACTTGGTCCAATAACATCAGATACAATAAAGAGGTAAGTAATTATGAGGGAGAGTAAATAAATGAAATAAACAAGTAAAAAACACGTGGTACAAATCCCCCTATTTACGAGGAACTCGAGCTCTCCATTAGAATTTCCGTCCTTAACTGGAGCATATATATGTAGATATAGTGGATCTCATCAAGTAGATTGCTATAATTCAAATTCAGAAAACTCACAGATACACTTGCTTCTTGCCAAGTTTCATGCACGATTTCATAAGGATATGATATACGGAATGCCGAGGCGTATGACCCGATCCAACATAATATTTAAGTTGTGCATTGTTGATGGTCGAATGACACGAACCATAGATACATCTGTTAAACTGTCGGGGCAAACGACCCGCCCCCTTAAGAGTGTGGTACATAAACCATGCCGATGCGAATGACCCGATCCCATAAGAGTGAAATACATAATCCTGCCGAGGCGAATGGTCCAATCCCATAAGAGTGAAATACATATATTTTCCGAGGGGAAGCCCGATCCCATTAGAATAAGAAGCTTTGACGGGTCCTTGACCTCAGTCACGAATAAATGTGTGAGTTGTGATTTCTTTAGTAAAAACTTTTCGATGAAGTATAAATATCATGGAAACATGCCGTAAGAGGAGTAAAGTTATTCGGTGACTAATAATGAACTCGTGAAGTATCCACAATAGTAAGTCTAGTCTTAAGTAGAAATATAATATAGAGGAATTTAATAGGCGAGACTACTCAAATAGCACAACTAAAGCATAATGTGAACCTAAGTTTTACTCGAACAATAAAACGAATGTAGCTTTGTACATGCTCACGTCACCTCGCGCGTACATAGGCCCCACAACAAGTAGCATACATCAATATACAACACCTAGGGGTAATTTCCCTCTCACAAAGTTAGACAGGAGACCCACCTCGTCTCAAAGCTTACTTTCCGGTCCGGAATTGTGCTTTAAATCCTCAACTCGGTGCCAAATGACCCGAAGCTAGTCAAGTGTTATATAAAATAGTCAGTACATGCTCAAGAGATCACATCCTAACTATTAAAGTGAATTCCCAACCCAATTTCAAGAATTCCTAAAATTCACCACGGGCCCACGTGCCTGAATTCCGAAAATTTTCGAAGATAAACACTACTCCTATCATCATGAACTCAAATATATGGTTTTTTCTCAATTCCATTCCCAAATCCGTGGATATGAATTTCTAATTTTTTCTACAAAATTCCAAATTTCGAAAAATTTTCATGTCTAAATCCACATAAAACCTTGTATTTAACTCATAACTAGTAGAAATCACTTACCTCTTGATGATGATGGAACCCCTCTCAAGAATGCTCCCAAAAAATTTCCTAAGTCCAAATGAGAAATGAGGGAAATGAGCTAAGTCTCGGAATAAAAAGCCCTTGCTCTAGACATAAACTTCGCATTTGCGACATCTGGCTCGCAATTGCGACAAAGGCATCGCAAATGCGAAACAAAGTCATCCTGTCAAAGGTCCCATTAGAAAGGAGACTTACCTTGTTTGAAGCTTGCTTCCCGGGTCAAGAATGCGCCCAAATCTCCAAATTCGTCGACCAAGAACCCGAAACTAGTGAAGCATTATATAAATAAATCAACCTATGCTCAAGAGTCAAAAGTTCTCCTATTTAAATAATTATCTCAACCTAGTTTGCAATATCCTAAAATGTACCCCCGGGCCCACGTGCTCGGATTCCGGAAATTTTGAAGCGAAATTGTTATCCATAACCTAAGGATAAAAAAAACCCTTTAAACCCTTTAATCCCAGCAAAAAGAAAAATTCCTCTCTCAACCCTAACCCTAACAAGCAAAAAACGCTCGAAGCTTTTTTGATCACTGCCATGGCGTCGCCGGCAGGCGACCAGCCACCTCCAACGGCTGGTCAGCCCTCCCAAGCACCTCTCATCATCCATAACAACACTCAAGCCACTAGATTACTCGAAAATTCTGAAACCAAACACGATCAATGCAACAGTTCAAGCGAAACAGTGCACTGTCGAGCCAATTCCCTTACGTCGAGCAGTGTTGTTACAAAGGCAGCTGATGCGAGACTAAATTACATAGTTTAACATGTGATATACCTTACATTTTATGCGCATTAATGATAAAATTACACTTCTTATGTGCTTAATGGAGTTTATTTCATGTGTAGGTGAAGTGGAGATGGAAACGGAGCTAAAAGGATGCAAATACGTCGAAAAATGCGTGAAAGGAGACACCCGGGCGATAGCCGGGTGACAGAGCCAAACACCCTGACCCTACCTGGCATTAGCCAGGCATTTGGGCTGAAACGCCAGCCCTACCCTGGCGTTAGCCAGGCGTTTGGGCTGAAACGCCAGCCCTAGCCTGGCGTTAGCCAGGCGTTTGGGTCCAAACGCCAGGGTCCCCAGTCGGCCAGAAATCGAGTTTTGACGGGTTTAAGTGTTTTCTAATTGAAATAGAAGTCTCCTACACGGTTAGGGTTCACCCTAAACCTATAAATAGACTCCTAAAACACAACTACAAGAAGGGGATTGAACATAGATTCGAGATTAGAGTGGATCAAAGGCAAAACATAAATTTTGAACATATTTTCTTCTTTACTTTGTAGTTTAATTATGCAAGTTATTTTAGATTTTATTCTTATGAATATGTTTAGCTATTTCTTGTGGAACCCATTGGGGAATAAACTTATTGTGATATTAATATTGCTTTTATTGGTTGATTAAACTCTATTTGTTTAACTACGTTCTTGTTGTAGTTGATTGAAGGGCCCTCAATTAGCTGTGCCTATTTATTATGTATCTACTTGAGAGAGAGTGCATATTTAGGTAATTGTTTGAACAACACCACTCCCAGAGTATAGACGAAAGTCATAACCGAGGGTTTAGAGGTTGGATTAGAGATAACGATACTTCGGGTGCAATCTAAGTGAACTGTAATGCAATCTAGCTAGCGTAACTTGAGAGAGTGCGTCTAGTAAATTATCATAATTACTTGAGAGAGATTTATGGTAGATAAAGTGTTCATGGTTGATAGAGATAACTAATCAAGCTATACGAAGTATCCGAGAAGTAAGTTCACCAGCGGGGGAAACCATAACCTTAGATTTTTATTACAATTGTTTATACCTTAGCATAGTTAATCTTTAGTTTTAATCTTTAGTATTAGTAATTTAAATAACATCAGGTGACAGCTGAGTAGTATTTTAACAGCCTGCTTGATACGTCAATTCCCTGTGGGATCGACTCTGGGCATAATACCCCAGGATTATATTTGCAACGCCCGCTTAGTCTTCTACAAGACATAGTTGAGCGTGATCAAATTTTGGCGCCGTTGCCGGGGAATTAACGGTATTATCAAGTGTAGCTGTAATTGTACATATTATTATTAGGTTTTAAGTTTAATTTTTTTTAGTATTTGATTTTTATTTTCTTTATTTTAGTTTTATTTGTTAAAACATGGCATCATGGAATTATGAGAGTTATGTTGGTAATTCTACTTTTGATCCTCATTATGCATATTATGGAGGAAACCACCCAGAGCAAAATTATCAAAATATTCCCGAGAGCGAGTTATGTGCACCAACTCAATCTTATGTGTGGAATGTGTGTGATATGTGTGGTGGTCAAGATGGTCACTTTCAGGGTTGTGCTTATATTTCTTATCTTCCCCCAACCCCTTACTTTGATGATTCTTCTTTTTCCTCTAAAGTTAATACAAATAAAGAAATCAGTGATGATGGCTGGAAAAGGCTCGAGGATATGATGAAATGCATTTTGGAACAACTTGAGGAGTTACAACTGCGGGTACAAAGGCATGATGAAACTATTCGCAACTTGGAGGCTCAAACGAGTCAACTAGTTGAAGCTTTTAATGCTCAATATGCCAACGGTATGGATAGTAGCCAGGAGCAGTGTACATCAGAGATGAAAATTGAGGTGTCAATGGAGGTGTCCAAAGTAGAAACCCAGCACTCTAACCAACTAGGATTTGAGGATGTCGATATTGAAGAAGTAGTACTAGAGTCAACTAGGGATGTTGAGGATACAACTTTAACCGACTCTAGTGTTATTGTGGTTGAGGATGTTGAATGTCCTACAGTTCATGTGTTTGAGCGCATTGGTCCTCACTCCAAACATTTTTTCACATTGTGTTTGGATG